>JAQMCX010000029.1:3598489-3635799 GCA_029814765.1 Acanthurus leucopareius | reverse complement strand
GCTCTTCAGATCTGAGATGTCCATCAGCCCACCAGGATACACTGCGTGTGTCCCAGAGCGTGTGAGTCTGTGTGTTTGTGTGTGTGTGTGTGTGTGTGTGTGTGTGTGTGTGTGTGTGTGTGTGTGTGTGTGTATGTGTGTGTGACTTGTTTCTAATTCTACCGTGTGCATATTTTCATTTTTAAAGAATTAGTTTTTGACTGATCCACCAAGCAAGAGACAAATTTGAGACAAATTTGTGAAATTGAAATTCACACATGAACAACATTGACATATTTGAACTAAAGCATTTGTTACCATCAAGTACTGCTTTTATTACCTATTTTATTCTCTACAAATGCCCTTAATTTCTTTATCCTATTTTTATAATCTCATTTTGTGAATTTGCCAAAAGATTTGTAGACATACTGTATGTGTGCCCCTACCAAAAACAAAGTTTATGACAATATGTCTGTTTCTTTGAAGGTAAGATATTAACACCAAGATGTTAATGACAACGTTAAGTGGGGGTGCTGACCAAAAACCAGTTGTGCTTTGAGCTAAATGCTAACACCAACAGTTTTAGCCTCCTTAATCAGCCAAAAACTGACGCCAAACAACTAGTGCCAGTAGTAGCGCTGGACACAAAAATGAAGGCTGCAGATGCTCACCGACAGCATGACACAGAGCCTTAAGGCTAATGAAGGGCATTCATTTTGCAGGTAAAACAAAATATTGGAAAAAATAAAATTTTAACCATAATGATGGTGCTGAGTGAAAAATCAGTGGATCACCAGAGACAGCTGGATTCTTCCTAAAGGGACCATTCAAGTCTGTACAAAATTTTAATAGTCATTCTATTAAAATTGGTGTTTAGATATTTTTGATTGACATTTTCATCCTTTTAAGCATGCAGCTAGCTTAATAAAACAGTGGCACTCTCCTCTGTTGCACAACAAATAACCAGCTAAACTCTTAAAGATTTTTATTGTTATGCTCCTCAGCATCTAGAGGAACATTTGTCTAGTGATTTCATTTTAAATTACATATGATCAGAAAACCCTCTGTGTGTCTGCAGGCACAGGAACGCTTCCAGAGCTACCCTCCATGGGCACTGGCTATGTGCTTTGCTCTCATCGTATTTGCCATGCTTCCTCTACCCATTGTCTTCATTGCCCGTCGCTTCAACCTAATATCAGACGGCTCCAACAAGCTCTCTGTCTCCTACCGTAAAACCATGATGAAGGACATGTCCAACCTAGAGGAGCAGGACGAGGCCAGATTCATCCTCGGCGCCAAGCCCGGCGAAGTGCCATCTTCAGTGCCGGTACGCAAAGCCTACCTGACTCCAGGAGGGAACAAACCTCTGGACCCCAACTCCCTGTCTCCAAACAGCTGCTACGGGACAAGCTACCAGAACACTGCTATTAGCCCCACCACACCGAGTACACCGACAACACCCGCCACGCCAGAGCCCGACTCTTGACTGCTGTCCAAACGCCCTCCTGAAGTCCAGTCCTGTAGCACAGTTTACCTTCAGCCATAAAAGTCTCCACTGGGGGTCACTGCAGTGCAGAGAATCCCCACCACTGCCCTACTAACACCACAAAACTGTATGTAGCCTCACACTTCATCTGAACGCACACTTCACAAAATAACACCAAGGAAACACTTGCAGCAGATGGGAAACAGTTCCCCTCTGACAGTAGTTCAAACACTAAAATCAGGGTGAGATTGACAGTGACACGCTGTACATCTGTATACATTCTCAACTTCACAGGGTTTAAGATGCAGTTCTGCTTTTCTTTGCCTTAGTATAAGGATCCACAGCAGATCCCCCACACAGTTTCGTGCACATCCCTGTATGCAAAGAATGTAGAGGAGCCGGAGCGGTCCTGCTAGTTGAACTGATTTTCACTCAGTACTCTGGCAAAGGGAGTCAAGATGAATGTGAGTTTCACAATTTTAAGGTTAAAAGTGAAGTCTGACAGTGTTTGCGTTGCTGTGTGGTACTGTGTGTCGAAGCCATGCAGTCTAATACAGCACAAGTTCCTTTCTATTAGATCTTATGCAGTAATTTCAGCGACTACATACTGTATCTGTGACATGCACCTCTGTTCTGATGCCCTGAGCTAGAAAACACTTCTCATTGTGTAGATTTGTTTTCATGAGGCCATGCATGTGTACTGTAAACTATGCTTCAGGCTGCTTTAAAACATCTTTTTATGTTTCATTCTCTTCCATTCCTGTTCTCTGCTGTGTTTGTGTGTAGGCGCTATTGTCCTTATTCATGCTGTTAACAGCTGTGTACAGTGTAGTAAAATGATATTGGTTAATAAGATTTTTGTTCCAAGACCACAGTCTCATTGTCCATGACACACACGTTATGACTTGTAGAAAACACACATTTCAGTTTACAACCAAAGAGTAAAAAGTAATAAACAGAACACCCACAATCCACATATTTACTTTACAGAATAAAAGAAAGTTTACACTGATTTATGTTGAAAGTGAACTATAAAGAGCTCGCTTTAAATCTGTGATCAAAAACAGCTTATTCATGTGAAGACGCATGTCCAGTCTTCACTTGTTGTAATTTTTTACTTTAGTCTTGGGAAAAAAGCACAAAAGAGATTTTACACAATTATTGTGCACAAGTGACTGACTGACCCTCAACCGTTGGACCAGTTGTTCCATCATTTATGCACATGTGGATTTAAAAATATGCTGACAGTAGATATGTCCTACACAATAATCCAGCAATAATTACTTATATGGAAGCACAAACAAAAGTGCACAATTATGTTTATCAAGGACCAAAAATATAATGAACAAGAAAGAGAAAAATCAGACACAAACAAAAATATTTAGAAACTCATGAAACAAAATTCCAAGCTAAGGAATATTAAACTCATCCGTTGACTTCATATGAACTTCTGTAACACTGGACTCCCTCATATTTACATGCACAAACAAAAGCATATTGCACACATATGCTCAAAGGCACATGTGCACAATTTTTCTGCATATTTGTGGATGAATAAACCTCTGGTAGTGTTTGCAGTAACTTCCAACTCAGTCACGTAACACAGAGTTTATGTTGCGATGAAGATCTTTGACGCCTGGTTGAGCTGACGTGAAACCAGTCAGCAGTCTGAACGGGTCCAGCTAGGACGACATATTTTCCTTAACCTGCTTCATTTTTTAAAACACTGATTGTGAGTAGTTTTGCAAACTGTCTACGATTTCAAACTGAGCACATTCAAGTGTCTGTTACGTGGAAGAGGATACCTTTATTTATTTTTTTATCACAATTTTCAAAGCCATGGTGTTAAGGATTAAATGGACTATATTTATATTTCTGTATATTTGCAGTGTGTGTAGGTGTGATGAACAACAAAGTTTTATCTTTTAAAAGAGACCAGTATATATGTATACTGTATATTTTCATCTAGTGTGATGCTTATTTACATTGTATTTAAAGACTTATCTATTTTGTAGTTTGTATAGCAGATTCTTGCTGTTGGATGTGAAAATGCTGCTGGGAGGCAGAGGTGATGTAAATTGCAGTGTTATATGGGCAGCAGCTGGTTCTCTGTTGTGTTCATGAGAACTGTGGTGGTGTTATGTTACGTCCACTTACCTGTCTTTACCTTAGGTTTACTGGTCTACTTGCTTTTAGCCACACTAGCACCACCTGCGCTTACCATGAATCCCCTGACTTCTTATCTAGCACCACCTAAAGGTCAAATTTGCTCCAGTCATTCTCAGCTATGCTTGAGATGAGTGCTAAGATAGCATGCTAACCGTATGAAATGTATGAAAACGCTCTTAGCTTGTTGCGGCAGCTAACATCTGCAATAGTTATGTTGTTGGAATGTTGACATGATCATTAAAATGCCAACAAGCTGTCCGACAAAATGTTGCATTTACATGATTTCAGCAGAATGTGAAGAACAGGAAAGGCCATGTTTCCAACCAAGAAGTGTCGCTAACTCTGCCACTAGCATTATGCTCATTTCAACAGCCTAATTTAGGTACAGTTGCAGTGTTATTTGGAGTAGTTCATTAAGAAGTTAAATCGTAAATAAACAGTTCACAGCTCCTCTAAATTAAGATGAATTGTATTATTGAATGTGATTACTAATGATCACCAATGTCGGAGTTCTGCAGTTCAAGTTTATTCAACAGCACAGCGATCTTGTTATTTGTTAATGTACTGTAACAGGGTCTTACCCACTTAGCTGCAAGGAACTCATTAAATTTAGCACAAACACATAAACAAACAGCACACAAATCTTTCCATCCAGCTTTGTAAGCAATCACAACTGAATCTAAAGTTCCCTAGATATTTCTAGTCCAAACTCACCCTCACTATGAGCGATGTGCTGCAGGATCGCTAGCGTGGCTAAAACTTTAAGTCTTGTTTCATCCTTTGTCTTGTTTTAGTCCGTGTGAGTCCGGCACTTTCTCTCAAGAGTGCATTATGTAGAGATCTCTTTGTTGTCCAAATCTGTAAATAATCTTGTGTAATCAAACTATTCAAAGATAAGTTTCATCCATGTGAAGTATATCGATGTCTTAAAAAGTGACTGTTTTAGCAGTAAATATAACAAAGTAATAATGAATGTGATTGATGCACTTTTTCTCACTAGGACTGCAAAAAAGTTAGCATATGTTTTCTTGTTCTCATAGCAGTAAATTCTGTCTGGTCTCTTGTAGAAGCAATATCAAGTTATTAAACTAAAGAATACTTTAGGCTGAATGAAGCTTGACACTGTAGTGTCAGTACATAGCAATGACAACGATCTGCCCTTTACAGCCAAAGGGATGTCACGACCCTTCCTCGTAAGTGTAAGGAAGTGTGTGTGTGTGTGATGTATATATATAATGAGTGTGTGCAGTAAGTTAGGGTGAGTGTCTGTGTGATTCTGGCTTTGCCTACATTCGGGGACACAGACTGAAGACCAGTCAAATGCGGACAGCTCGTCCCATTTGTGACAAAAGTAAAGTCCTTACTTTGAGTGGATTTTATTAGTCATTGGTTAAGCTGAAGTAAGGTTAGGGTACTGGCTCTGGCTCAGGTGGTTTCTCAGTGTCAGCACACTGTCATATGGAGAAGATCGAGGGGAAAGTGATCAAACTAGTAAACATAAATTGAACCAAACAAAATAAAAATGAATAATAAGTAGAGGAAAAATCTGTTAAAAGTGGCAACTAGTTGACATGGTTAGAGTTAGAATTTGTCCCCAGGAAATGAATGTAGTTTTATGTGATGTCCTTAAAGATATCCTACATCAAAAACCGTGTGTGTGTGTGTGTGTGTGAGTGTGTGTGTGCGTGTGTGACTGTGTGTGTCAACTATTTATCCCTTCGTATTACCTGTGCGATGCAGGGCCTTACTTAGCACACGTTTCAAGCACTGTATGTACAGAAGACACATTTAGAAATGTCCTTTTACAGCTTCTCTCTCTCATTCCTCATATTATGATTGTATGATACTGACAAGATATTGTAAAAAAAATTGTGAACAACACCAAAAATAATAATAAAGAGTGGAGAAGCTGCCCCTTGGATATCTGCTTTTTGTGTTTTGCATTAATCAGAATTAAATTACTGCAATAAATGTGGGCTTTTTTCAGAGGGGTTTCATGGTTTTACCGTCACTAAATCAGAACTGTCGATTGATCACAGAGCGCAAATATGCAAAATGAAATCATCTTTATTGTTATAATGGGATAAGGACATGGAATGAGGAGCAATAGTGGCCACTTACAATGTTTGTATCCTGGCCCTGATTATCTGTGGCACCGGATCTCCTCTTTTAACACTGGAATAACAAACCTTCAAATCTCACCGTCTCTGTTGCCAGCAGCCCTGAACAGCAACAACTACACCATTCCTCCCAAAAAGTGCCCAGCTGCCACAAAAAGGTGCTACTGAAACATTTGATAATCCTGAGACCACGCTGGATGTCTCCGAGGTCGTCGTAGTAGACGTCCAGCCTCAGTTGACGCTGCTCCTGAATCTCGCTCTTCTTGTGGTTTTAAACAGGATGCAGTATCTTCCTCTGATGAAGAGTCTGACTGAGAGTCTGGTTCAGTGGCAGGTGGATTTCCTCTCAGGGCTCTCCTGGTTTGTCTGGTGTCCATCACGTCAGGGTTCCGGTTTGTCAAACTTGCTGGTGATTTCTTCCCTCCTGCAGGTGCATCACAGCGGGGTAGAGCCTGGTGAACCCAAATGGCACCAAACTGGGCCCCAGGGTGCTGGCGTCGGCTGGATCTGGTTGATAAATTCACCTGTCCTCCTCTGGACATTGGGGCTCGGTGTGATGCCGCTGTTGAGGAAGTAAACGGTTTGAGTCATTCAAAAAAAACCCCAACAGTCTTTGAACCTCCATCTACTAGCACTAGTAACCCTATATTCCCTCGACATACCCCCTGTAATACCTCTGTAGTTACTGTCATGCCCTTCTTTCTTACTATTGTTTTGCACCCAGACCAAGCTGTACCTCAGAATAACAATTTAAAAAGTATCCTCTATGGAAAATTACTCTTGGCTGTCAGCATTTAATATAATATAAGCGGGCAAAACAATTTCTGACTCAATTGATCCATCTGACCAAGGGTAGTGAGGGGAATGTGCGAGACTTATGAATATGCAAAAGTCCAGATATTTTTTTTAAAAAGTGTAGCTCTGAAGTAGCAACCCTGACCTCAGTGGAAACTGCATGGTGCCCGAAAAGCAGCACACTCTTTGAAAGTGATGCGAGGATTTCTACTTTTCAGGCTCTTTTGGCATATGACTGTCAGCCTGCCTTTTACAATCAGTTATTGGCCTCAGCTTGTTTTGGTCTCTTGCACTGCACATTCTTTTGATGTAACCATGCCTGTCACACCCTGAATAGCAGCCTGATCAGAATGCTGCATTTTTTTAAGAAAAACTGGAACCCTTGAGAGAGCATCTTTATTATTGTGTTGCTTGTCAGACCAATAATTATTTTGTATGAAATTTAGCAAGCTGTTTTATCTAGCAAGCTGATTGCCCCTTAAAACCCTGAGAATTTTGCAGTCACCACAAAAAATTGTGATCAGTTGACAAAGCAAACTCCTAATCAATAGATCTTAAGAGTGTTCTGTGGATGTAACCATGCTCAGAGGCTCTTTGTAGTGGCTCATTTGCAGTTTTGTTTTGTAGAGTTCTGCTAGCAAAGAGAGCAACTCACTCTAGCAAGCTGAAATTAACATGCAGCTCAAAATACAGACTGTCTCACACAGCTGCAAGCATGACTGTCAGCTCGCTCAACAACTCTCCTTGGAAATCTACATACATTTTTTGTTTCTTATTGAAAAAATGAATTGACTTAAGAGAAGTAATAATCAATTCCCTGTGTCATCCTCTGTAAGATACTGAATGTAAACTGAACTGACAAATTGAATGGCATCTTCCTATAGCTACTGCATGATCAGAGAAAGCTGGTATGTTCACTCAAGTATTCTCCAGTATGTCAGAATAATTTCAGAAAAAAAACATCTAATCACTGAGCTTTTTGTGCAACAGTTTTACTGAGGTTTAAATCAATTAAAGTGCTACAGAGTAATAGAAACAAAGAGCAAACTATGACAAATAATATCAAGTAAAAGTACAAGGTGTAGATCATGAGCACATTGCTTTGTTATGTTGAATTTTTTTTAAAAAGTCATTAAGAATGATCAAGAACAAGCTGGGGTTTTTTTTGATTAAAACAGTGATGACAAAAATGTGATCCAGACACCTTTCCTCTCAAGTGGTTTACAATCTGTCTCATCTCAAATCACAAATCCTGATGCGACATTTATCTCCGAGCCAGAAGCCCGGGTACAGTGGCTCTGTGAATTTAGCTTCAACCTTGTAAAGAAACTTCATCGTGTCTGACACCTCATAGAACGAAAGAGTTCCCTGTTTGAACTCCAGATAAACACCAATCCTGTGATGACTCGGGGATGATGTGAGCTGGATGCTGTCATAGTTGTGGCTTACAGAGTACCACGAAGAGCGATCAAGACTCCAGGAATCTGCATTGCCCCCAAAAGCTGACTGTCTACTGCGTGTTTTTCTGTCTATCCTGCTGTAGGCGAGGGCAATCTCAGCCATGTCTCCTTCCACCTCTACCTCATAGTAGCAGCGCTCAGACTGCAGTCCCTCCGTGCACAGAACCTGCCGTCGATGGATAAACCTCTGAGGGTAACGAATAGAAGCTGAGCTTTTACACATAAGAGGCTTCAGCTTCACTTCTTTGTTCCCTACAGAAATAGCCAGGTCCTCGTGAGCTGTGGTTGGATCCAGACTCAGGCAATGGGCAACTAAGATAATGAAGAAAAAGCACTTTGAGAACACAGTTGTGGCTTGATCTAGATGTAGTTATGGGAGACATGTTTCTCTTTACTTTGGTAAAGTGTCAATACAACAGTGTAAAAACCAAGTCCCCTGATTGATTTAGCTTATAAATCACATTATCGAACTGTAGGTACTGATGGCCTCAGGGGTTTGTCCCATCCAGTGGGTCGTAAAATAAATCGGATTGATTGTGAGATGATTAAATGCAAAAGAAAGAAAAAAAACCTTTGATTTGATTCCCAAATGTCTATCCATTTTTAAATGTCTTGAATCTTTGCTTGAAATATGGGGAAATATGGAGTGTTTGAGCCTTGAATATTGGTTTTAATGGAAGTGTTTACAGTATGGTACACAGGAAGATGAACTCACACTGCAGGAAATCTGCTCTGGTTTGAGGCACCACAGCCTGTTCAGTCAGAGTGTTGTTAAATACAGGCAGACCTATGAGACAATTGTACAGCAACATTAATTGTCAAAACCGCCATGGCTGCATTTAAGGCTATTCGTTCCCTATTTTGTTCTGGTACCTTTATGTGTTATGGTTTGTGTTGACTTCCTGCCTTTCTTATTGTGGATTAATGTCCCCTGTCCCTTTCATGCTTCCCCTAACTTGCCCTCCCTCCACGTCCTTTTGGTCTAAGTTTTTCCATCACTCTTTGTCAATTTGTCTGCTTCAGTTTCCATCCAGTTCGTTCCATGTGTTCCTTGTGACATACCCGTTTTTTTTAGTTCAGTTTTTGGATTTCTCCAGTTGGTTTTGATTCAACTCAGTTGACTTTCAATACTTAAAGCTTGGTTTCTTCAGCCCTCAGCAAAAATCTAAGCAACTCTTAAAAAAACTAAACCATCATATGTTACATATGAGCTTGTGTTTTGTCTCAGATGACCTAATCTGTTCTGTTATTTAATATATTGCAATATATTGTTTATTAAGTTTTATGCAAAACCAATAAAAAGATTTGACAACAAATGTTTTAAAAATCTGATAAAACTCCCCAGAATAAACCACAACATGATTTTCTGTTGCTTAAGCCTGAGTGATGCAGGAAAATGACCCACTCTGTCCGTCAGTGATTAGCACCAGATGGGAAACCCTCAATACAAACTTAGCACCCTAAATAATTACATATATTATGGATAAATTAATTTACCACATTCACATACATGCTGTAACTAAATCTTAACATCATTTTCACCTCACATGTAATACCACCTTTGGATTAAGTATTATAATTAATAGAATGAATAGAGTTTTGCATGATAAAAGGTGCTGTTAGTGTGATCATATTTTTGGTTTCTTTGCACACACACTGTTGCTCTTCATTCTTATTATTTGTGTTTAGATTTCCATCTCTCTAATAGATGTTCTGTATTTAAGAATTTACTGACTTTTCATATGAAGTTCTATATGAAAAGAAAATTGTTTACCTCTTAAGTTTAGATGAATAAATAAATAATAATTGCATTAGCAAAGCAGGGTAAATACAAACCATGGGCCTGTGATGTGCCGGCATCATATCTTTGCTGTGTGTCGTCCTCCTCTGTCTCACCTCCAGATTCATGCTGCTCTCCTCTCTCAGCTGTGTGTAAAAGGTGAATAAAGGCCATAAAATATCTTTTTTTTTTTTAAAGAAACTATGACAGATGTACAAGATTTCTACATGTCAGAAAAGATACGTACTAGTTTGACAGATTGAGGTAAATTCTTTATCACAAAACTCCTCCAGTTGCTTTCCGAGCTCTTCAACAGCTCTCTTAGTGAGCTCAAAGGGGAGTAGTGGATCCTTTGAAACTCCATGAAGAGCATAACGATGGTCTTTTTCCCAGAGGCACCGCAGAGGGGGCCATTGCTGTGAGAACGGAAGAGACAGAGAACTGCAGATATCATCTCTGAGACACATTCAGCCTCTTGTGATGCGATAAAAGTACCTCCAAGAAATGGACATCGTTGTCGGTCTGCACCAAAAGCTCCAGTTCATCGCTCCTCCTCCTGGTTTTCTCCATCTTCACCTCCAGGGTCTGCATGAAGCTCTGAACCTGAGCTGCAGCCGCCTCCCCCAGAGCTGCGATCATCTCCTTTACTGATAGATAATGTCTCTGGAGGGCGTCGATGACCTCGACCAAGATGCTTTGACAGTAGTCTTCTGTATTTCTTACCTCCTCCTGTTTTATTCACAAGTGTGTTAAAATGTTATGGTTGGTACACACAGTACAGTAAAGATGCTTTGGTCACCTGTTCTCCTCACCTGCATCTCCTCAAGAGTTTCCCCCAATTTCTTCCATTTCTTTTCTTGTTGTTGGAGAATTTGCTTGGATTTCTTCTGCATTTCCCTCAGTTCGTCCTTCAGGTAGATTTGAATAGAAATACACATTATGAGGAAGGGGTTGATAAGTTGGTGGTCTCAGTTGGGAGGAGATGAGTTTCATAGCTCTTGTTACTCACACATTCAGTTCAGTCTTTGAAGTGATTATGCAGAATGTTTGAAGTTAATAACTTCTGTGGTATTTCGGTTTTGGGTAATTGAAAGTGAAAGTCAGCTCTGTCTTAGAAAACCAAAGCCTACATCTGCCACGCTTGAATTCAGCATCCCACTTCTTCACAGTGCTGTAAAGAAGCAGACCTCCTCTGGTGTTGCCTACATGTCCTTGTGGGCCTGATTCAGGTAAGCCCTTGAGATGAAGGTATTAGTTGACTGCATTGAAGTTGATATTGTTTATTTTCTCAGGTAATACCGACTTGGAATTTTCAATTACCTGAAATATTCAATCATGTTTAACCCACATTATTTTAACTGCAAACTGGCCACGAGATGCATTCAGAGGTAACTGATAACCACCATTTTTCTTGGACATCGATTCTGCTGTAAATGATTATGCTTTTATTGTTTGAAGTGCTCATTTACAAGTAGAATTATAGCAGATGCTGTTGTTTTGTTTGGGATGAAGTTGCAGCACAGGATGAACTGCAATGACTCAGACCTTCTGCAACTCACACACTGATAGCTGTACCAATGGCAGCTTAAGGACGGTGATTCCCTAAAATAGTAATTATAGTGACTATAGTTGACTCCTGGATCAAAGTACAAAAGCTTGTTCACAGGAATAAGTAACTCATGTACTCCTGCAATTAACAGGTTAAAAAGTCAAAGGCAAAGTCTCCTCCTTCAGTTAAAAACTTCAAAAATAAGTCAGAAATGAAAAATTACCTGTTTCCTCCTTCTTTCCCCCTTCACTGACCCGATGGTGTGTCCCATGTGCTCAGCTGAAGCACAAACTGCACATATGATCTGCTCATCAGTGCAGCAGTAAACATCCAAAGGGCTCTTGTGCCTCCAACATAAAGGAGTTCCTGTCTCTGCGCAGCTCCGTGGTCTTTTCTGGGCCGGCTGTTTGCTCCTCTCACTGCCAGCATCACACCTCTCCGTTTCCCTCACCAGGTCAGCCAGAGTGGTGTTTTTTATCAGCTGGGGTTTGGAGGGAAACACACAGCCACATTCAGGACAGCTGCAGGAGGAGTTGCTCCTCTCGTGATGACCCCAGTGCTCTTGAATGCACCGCATACAGAAGTTGTGTCCGCAGTGGATCGTCGCAGGATCCCTGAGAACTTTGCAGCAGATTGGACAGCAGAGGTGATTCATTCTCACAGGGATACGAGGCTCTGCCATGTCTGTGTGAGGAAAGGCGGGCAATGCAAGTTTAAGTTTCATTTCCTGCTTTGTAGTCTTGTGTTGTACCCGTGTGGTTTCATGATGTCTAAATGGGTGTGACCATATTTGAATACATTGTAAAAGGGAGGGAAAATCAAAGGGCAACACTGGCACTGTGGCAGTGCTTTACCGGTGAAATGAAAAAAAGGACTTCAAGTTAATTTTCCCTGCTGTGTGCCAGTTTTTCTAGTTTTTAATCATGTTATTCATTTTTAACACATGTACATTTTGTTCTGTGTTGGTTTCTCAGGGATAAAAGTTTTAAAAGTCTATTCTTAATGGTTTGTCATGCAAGTCTTTTTTTATGTGAGTCTCATCTTCTTCACTTGCCAGTTAAAGAAATCACACATCTGATCTTATACACAGTTTCTCTTACATGTTATCTATACTCACCAGTATTTAAATTATCTCTCTGGTTTATCAGGCCATTAAACCTCAGTGCTTCATCGAGCACCAACCAAATAACAGCATCAAAACTATAGAATATCAAAAATTAACATTTGATGCTTTGTGAGATTTTTTCACATTGTTTGGTTTCCTTATATAAGCCAAACATTTGCTAGTTTTCTCTTATTTTCTAACTGCAGTTCTTGTGGGTAGCTGTATATGTTGGGTGTTTTTGCCTTTACATTGAGGTGTGTGGCAGAGACTTGAAGCCTCTTTTTGGCTTTTAAGAATCCAATCTTGATCTACCTGCAGCCCAACAGCGATGGTTGATGTTCATGTTGATCACAGCCAGGAGACTCTTTATAAGAGAAAGCAAATCCTCCACATTTCCTGTGTTCTCTTCTAAAGTTATCAAATATGGTCAAAAATGCCAAAAACTCTTTAAAAAGGGATCAATAAATGCAACATGAATGACAGTATAATTTTATTACAGTCAGAGTAAAACAAAAACAAAGCCATGATAAATAAGTTTCACAATTTACATGTATGTTTTTTTCCTCAACCTTAATGATAAAAACAAAAAACTGCTGTGAAGTAGAAAAATACAGAGGAAAAATGGTTCTGATACTGGAAATTAAATTAATTTAACACCATCTGCTCAAAACAGCTGTCTGATGAATGAAGCTCAGAAACCACAGATCTCAAACCAGAAACTGTTTCTTTTCACACAATCAAATCATGTGAACACAACAATGTGCGATGATTTTGTCCACACAACAAAGCAAACTGAGATGCTAATGAGTTTCTTTAGGTAAAAAAATATTAAGGCTGTATTGTCATTCAGCCTGGTGGTCAGGTTAGGTCTGAACGGTCGCCTTCATGGTCCCAGAGCAAAGGTGTGTAGGCAGCACTCAGGTGAGAAACACAAAGATGTAATTTAAAAAAAAAAAAAAAAAAAACATATGCAAATGCAGTGGTGTACAGAAGTGTGTCCCCTTTAGGTAATAACTATCAAAAGCTATTATGTGTTGTTTGAACTTAAAGAAATTATTCCTTTCATCTCTCTGTAAAAAGGTAAACTAATGAGATGAACCGGGGATTATTATACTTATTAACATCTTACATGTTTTAAGCTCAACCACAACAAAGCACACACATCTCTGTTGGAGTCTTAACAGTTAATGCATAAAATTTATTTCAAATAAACGTCTTTAAAATGAAGAGTGAACATACTGTACTGTCATGTAGTGCTTCAAGGTCAAATCTACAGACTTTCTGTAGCAGGTAAGAGGCACACAAATCAAATACCTGTATAGTAAAGGTAGGGGTTGGGTTCAAGTCAACATGAGGAGCAAGATTTTGCTCTGAAGTCTCTTTTCAACTATTTCATTAAAAAACTGAGGGTGGCATTAGTGTGGGAAAAGTCTCAATAGTTCATCACGTAAAGCATTTGGCTGAAAGTCTACACCTGGTTGACCTGTGAGACTGAAATCCATCCGTTGCCTTCAATCTGTACAGAACATGTATTGTAATGCTGCGACCTGTGATCAATCAGTGAGAGCACTGTTGGTGGTTTGTCTGAATTCCTGATTGAAACTGTTTTATGATTCTCACTGTAGCAATTCTTCCCAGGATATAGGTTTGGAGAAGACCTCGCGCTCCAGCCAGAGGTCGTAGTTCATTTGGAAATCCTCGGGCAGGTCCACGCGCTGTCCCAGAACACTTTGCAGGCAGTTGTCCACAGGCAGGAAGTCCGGGTTGCTGTGGCTCTTGTCGTAGCGACGACTGTTGAAGCGTTCGATGTTGGCACGCAGAGCGCACTCCTCCGCCTGGAAGTCCCAGGGACGAGCGTCCAGATCTGCTCCAGGAAAAAAGACAGAGGTTCATGTTAATGTGAAACAGCAATTTTTTTTAGTTCCAGTTTCTGTCAAAGCAAATGTCCAAAGCCCAAAGATGTTCAGTTAATTATTATAGAAGACAAAGAAACTAGCATATATTTGACTTTAAGAAGGTGTTATCTGTACACTATATTATAATCAGTTTTATTCAAAATAATGACGATAGGTGCTGATTCATTTCCTTTAGTAATCAATTAATTTACTGATTTTTTAGCTCTAATCAGGACCAAACACACTTCACTGCAAAGGAATGGAAAATGTTTGGCACATCAATCATATAAACACACTCCAGTGCACTCAAAAAACATTGGTCACAGCTCAAGCTTGTTCAGTTTTTTTTTTTTGACTAGTCTTTGACCTGAGGGGGAGGGTTGTTTGTGTTCGCACTCACCGTTCCCGTACGCCCAGTCGTCATTGAGCCGATGTCGGACCTTCTGGTAGATGGCAGACATGGTCTTCATGTTGCTCTTCCTCCACTGTCGTCCCAGGTATTTAGTCTGCACTTTGAGGAGCTTGAGGACGTAAAGTTGCATCATGGCCTGCTTGACTTTCAGCGCCCTCTTCAGGATGGGAGCAGACTTAAAAACCACTAGCATCTGGAAGGGAAAAGATTGTATCAAGGACCCAAATATTTAGTCTTTCATTCATGAGAGAATGTCATGATCTGTCGTGGTGGATGCTGTCTGATGAGCTCTCACCATTGTTCTGGAGTGCTTCCACTTGGTCAGTTTGTTGAGGATCCTCAGCAGGTTAATACAGGAAAACAGATTCCTCCAGCAAAACTGATTGTTGTCTCCTGCTTCCTGTGAAAGACAAAATATCCACGTTGAAAATTACATCAACTTTACGTTTGACATCAGCAGTCAACATAAATCATCAGAAAACTTACCAAACTCTCTGCAGTTAACTCTGGGAGCTCATGCACCACACAGTAAGGGAAGTCAAGTACTGAAATGCTATTAGGGGGAAAAAAGGAGGAGCAGTAAAATAAATGCAATGGTTCACTTACATGTACTGTAACTGGAAGTCAGAGTTGTAACGAAAGAGGCTCTGATGTACCTGTTTTTAGCTGTGATGTAAGACATGATGTTCTGGTTGAAGAACTTCAAAATGAGAGGGATGCAGTTGGCAAACACCAGGTGTTGAGCCATGTACTCAAACTATGAGAGGAGCATAATAAGACACGTCACTTCAGATTGATTTAGTATATAGTATTGACTATTTAGCTTCTATTAAAGTGGGAAAAAAAGGAATAAGAGCACAAGCTGCCTTTATCTTTTACAATTACGGAAATATTGAATACAATTACACTTTTATTGGACTGTTACATAGCAACTGTGTGGCTGTCATACCTGGTAGATGTGGTTAATTTTGAAGTGTTTCAGGAGCAGCAGCAGGATGGCAGAGATGGCTTTCACGATGATTTCCTTGTGTCGATTTACATCAACGCCCAGTTTCATGCTTTGCAGCACAGTGGTCCTGCACAATCAGACATTACCACTTTATTATCTATTGAAATGTACCACCTCTATGCTTATTATTGGATAAGTTAGAGGCTCGGCACTGCAAAGACAGTGACAGCTTGAGCCACCAGTCTGAGCTTTACAGTGGCACTACAGGGACCTATGGATGATGTCAAAGAGACTACTGTATTTCGGTTTTCTACAGTCTAAAAACTTTACTTAAAATCTTCAGGGGCAAAATTTACAAAGTCTTCCTGTGTTATTCTTCGGTTTTCATACTGTGATAATATTCTGATAACAATATAAACAAATATCCTGAGTGTTGCTGTTTCTTAAAGGGGATCATGAAATATTTTAGAGAATAAAAAGGGCTCCCTGTATAAAGTCCTATCTTAAGCAAACTGCAGAAACTCTATCTATGTAACGTCATTCAAAAGTAAAGCAGATACCAGTAATTGTTTCCATCTTTAGACACAAAGTTAATTGTAATAATTGTTACTAAAGTTAGAATATTATCCCTGTTGGACATAATGCTGCACTGGAAAATGAACTGGCAAAGCTGTTAAACCCTTTTAGAGGCACTTCAGTACTCACGGCATCTCCTCTGGCAGCACGTCTGCCAGGATGTTGATGGAGTCAGTCTTGGCTTTGGAGGTCGGAGCTGCTGCGAGCAGAATCTTCAGCAGAGCAATCTGAGATAGGAAACACATATAGTGAGACTAGTTACGCAACAGTGGTAGCACATGCCTGCTTTGAATGAACATGGCTAAATTTTGTGCCAATAAAAAATATGACTATTAACATAGAAATGATAGTGTGTAAGGGGTATAAAACTTTAGTCTAAATCTGTTTTTCTAGCCTTATTTTCATTCTTTTGCACTGCTTATGTTGACATTTTACCTGAGACTTGATTCTCTAAAATTTAACTGCCTTTGTCACTTAGACAAGGGTCCAGGCTGCAACAATGTAATCACTTCTTGTGGCAATTTGACTAAATTTCATGAGGAGCACCAGTATGACTTGCTACTATGCCTCCTACGGTCATGAAAAATCACAATGTTATTTTATGGCAATTTTTATGCATCTTTTTTGGCTTAAATACAAAGAATTGAAACATACTGACATCCATTTTTTAATGCAGGATGTTAAAAGTGTATGCCATGATGAAAAAGTACTACGTGGTACACTTTATAGTTTTATAATGTTACTTTTATGCTAAATCAATTCACAGAAACATGAAGTCATATAAACCCTCTAGAACTATTAATAATTACTGCTGCTGTGTAAACTGTGCGTGGACCCCAAAAACCAAACAGCACTTACCATGTACTGAGGCAAACTGGGAAGAATTCCCTGATAGAGCAGCTCAGTAGAGGACATGTCCACCTCCTCTTCACCCTGATGACCAGGTGGGAGAAAACAAGAAACATAAAACAATGTTACCACGACAGCTGGAGATTATTTGGTCTTGCAGACACAAGGTCTGAAAAAATTCTGCCACTTTCCATCCGCTTACATGGGGAGTGAGTGCATCACATCACTTGTGAAACATGTGGCAAAGGATACTAAATACTGCATAGTGCTAAGATGTTGAGAGCAAGAGAGGAGCACACTTTCTAGATCTAAACTCAAGACTACATGTAAAAACCATGAGAGTATGATAACAAATCTATACTCTTCATTACTCAGGCAGATTAAGTCTGTGTACATAGAGTTAACAAATTAAGCTGCAATATTGTCTTTACAGAAAAGACATCACCCTCAAAATTAAAAACAGCTTATATTTGTGAATTATTGATGAGAATAATTTTAGTTTCCACTTACCCCAGACAGAGGGGTTTTCTGAAACTCCTCCTCCTTTACAATCTGTATCTCAGCAATGGAGACGTACTTGTGCTAAAAGGGAAAACATGAAAGCTCAATGTAAAAAAATCTAACAGCACCATCACTATTTTGAGTTCCTGATATTCTCTTGTTAAAATTAGACATAATTGAATACCTGCTTTAATGTCTTTATACTCTCATGTATTGGCCTGGGCAAGCCAACAACTGTATCTGTATCACTGAAGACATGTACAAGAAAAAGAAGACATTTATGCATTATTGAAGCAAAACAATACTGTCAGAGGATGATGATGTCTCAAATTACTTTTTGTTTGAAGCCAACAAGGAGAAAACTTACTTTCCAAGTGTGTAACCAATAAATTTACTTCTACTTGATTCCAGGAAATTTTCAATGTCTTTTTCCCTGTTGGAGCAAAAACAATTATATCAAATTGGATCTAATCAGAAATTTTTTACAGGTTTCTCTCAAAATGTGTTACTGAGGAAGAGAGCAATAAAGCAGCTTTCTTATACCACTACAGGTAAATAACATATTGCAGTGTTGACTCTCAAAAACAACAAAACATTCAATTATTCAGTATTATAATTCAGTCAGAGTCAGAGTGAGCAGTACCTGACTTTCGGAGCCCAAGGCAGTCCTTTGGGGAAGGACACCCTCTCTGACGGAGGGTGAGGAATAGGCGGCGGCATCACCTCATCCCTTTCTAGAGGGAAAGTCTCAGCCTCCATAGAGTTGTCATTGTCATCGTTGTCATCCTCGTCCTCACGAGAGTCGTCAGCCTTGTATGGATCCTTTTCATTGAAGGCGTCAAGATTGTCCTGTTTTATCAATGCCTGTGTGACAAGCAAGGAAACAGTAAAGACAGTGACACAGTGTGAGTAGAGCAGAGCGGCAAGGCCGAAACAAAGCAATCAAACAAGTACTTTCCCTTAAAAACATAGTAACACAAAGTAGGAAGTGAGTTACAAACACATTATTATGTTAATTAAAATGTATGCATAAATGTAATAACTGTTTTATTAGATACTAAATTTGGCAGTTATAAAACTGCTTATAACTGATGGATCCCTGAGTGTCATTTAAAAGTCATTTAAAAAGATTTGTAAGATCAGAAATTTAAAAACATTTAAAGTCTGTTATAAATTTTTGAGTCTTAAGAAAAGGAAGCAGAGGATGTGTCCACCTTGTGTTCACGGCGTGCCCGTTTTTGCTGCTGTTCGATGAGGTCGGATGCAGAGGCAGGAGGAGACGCGGCTCTCATGCTGCGAATGACCCGGATGCTGTCCTCCGGGAGAGGGGGGAGACCCAGCTCCTCACGCTTACAAACCTTTATGCTTTGGAGCTGCTCAAACCCTCCAAGTGTAAACTGAAACAACAGGGAGGATTTTAGTTTGCTGATTTATGATCATGTGGGAATTGGAGTTAACAGTCGTGAATGACAGATAATTTTGGCTCTTACCAGTATGCTCTTCCACAGCAGCAGTAACACCTTCTTCATTGGGAAGTGAGGGGCATGGCCACTGCAGAACTTGGTGACCATACCGAAGAGCATGACAGAAATCGGTTCGTTGTTGAACAGAGGAGATCCTGAATTAGAGGTGGAGTAGAAATAATTTAGCTATCTAGTTTCTGTGTGTATCCATGCCATTAGTGCAGCTTTTGACACAAATGAAAATTACCCAGTTCAGCTCTGAAAGTTTCCCTGATGATTTTCCATTCGGGCTTGTCAGCTGGGTCATCCTGTTGTATCGTTTCCACCATCAGGTACATTATGTTTAG
Source organism: Acanthurus leucopareius (assembly GCA_029814765.1). Lineage (NCBI taxonomy): Eukaryota > Metazoa > Chordata > Actinopteri > Acanthuriformes > Acanthuridae > Acanthurus > Acanthurus leucopareius. The sequence continues at coordinate 3,616,364 of JAQMCX010000029.1, read as the reverse complement.
TAACACTCTGAGATCTGTGCTGTCAGCGAGGGAAATGGCTGGTTTTCTGACAGCACTGCTACAAGCAGCACTGTTACTGAAACAAAGTTTTACAACAGAAAATTAATTGAAGTGTAGTCTAAGGGCCAAACTGCAAATTTTTGTTTTGCAAATTGTGGCCCAACAAAACTAAAGCTTTAAACTGACTATATTTTTGGTGATTAAATCACCCTTTCATTGTTCTGTGAAACTAAATCAGTTTAGAATGTCAGTATGTGTTTTCAAGAATAACATTTAAACAAGTATAAGTAGTTTTGGCTGCATTTTGCATGGCTAGAAAACTGATGGAGAACATACTCAATCTCCATGTTGAGCAGCTCCACCAGCGCAGAGAAGGTCCCCACATCCAGCAGCAGAAAGATGTTGTATCTCATCCAGTGCTGCACTTCAGCCTCAGAGCTGCACTCTGCAAAGGTTCCTGGATAAAAACAAAATGTACCACTGTGAAATATAAGGAGGAAAATACTAACAGATTTTTTGATAATTCATTTTCTTTAAAATCATTTCACTCTAAAGTGATGTGCACTGACCCTGAGCCATGTAAAGAATAGCCCTGGCCACCTTCAGCCTCTTCTCCCGGGCAATAACCTCCAGACTGTCCAGCAAGCGCATGGCGTGAGCTCTGTGCTGAGCTGCATCAAGCTCTATCCACTTCTTATCAGTAACTAAAAACACAAAAGAGACGGAGATATTAAGTTTAAGATGTATTTCTTCTTCATCTTCGAGGTAATAAATTGTTTACAATTAATTACACACCATGTGTTCTGAATTCCACCTCGAAGCACTTCCTATTGAGAGCAAACTCTGGTCCCTCAGTATAACTGTACAGCTCTGGAACATATATAAAGAATATATAAACGATATGAACACACTATTTGTTGTAAACTCTGAAACATGAGGTTTAGTACAACAAAAATGGGTTAGGTAATTTAAATAAAATAACAATATCACGCACCTGAAAGCTCTGCAGCCCACTTGTCAGTATCAGCATATTCAAACTCGAGGTCCGGAGACTCAGAGAGTCCCTGTGAACAACACAGCAGATTTTTTTTGCTTTATGATTAAATTAAAACCTTACTTCGGGGTAATAATCCAACTGTCCAACTTTAAACTGAAAGGGTGAGTTTCTACTGTTTTTCTTACTTGCCCCCCTTCAGTATCTAACCACTGTTCAGAATAATACATATATATTTTGAACATTACATCCTCCTTATTAAAAAGACTGTTTATGACTACTTCAACTTTTGAAATTTCAGTAGTCTATTGAAGTTTATTGAAGTATATTGAGTAAATTATGAAATGCAGAACTGTGACTTGTAAAGGAGTGCATTTTTCGTCAGTTTCTACTTTGACTTAGTAAAGAATCTTTTTCCAACTCTGAGAGAGCCTGTCATTTATAATAATAGATTGTTGATTAATTGCAGAATCTTTAAGTCATACTTAAAGTAAAAAATGGCTCTGACTAGAATAACATTGTCCACTACTTATGTTTTATTGTTTATTCATTCAAAGATAAGAAAAGTGCAGAACTCTTCAAGCATTGGTTAAAAAACTCTGGTACTGATTTTCATGCACATCAGTCATCAGAAATCTCCTCTGTAATGCTACAAAGAACCGACTAACTTTGTTCTTTTAAAGGCTCCATGGTAAACATGCATTGGTATCGAATTGCGAAAACACGCCAGGTCAATAAATTAGAAATAAGAAAGCTGTTTACAAGTAAGACCTGGAATATTTCCTTTTCAACAGGTCGCCACTAGATATTTGATAGACAGTCTGGCCTGTCATTAGCGCTAACATAAGCTAACGTTACCTAGCCTCAGTAAAGCCATAACATTATCGCATTATAAAATTGTACACTAAGGGAGAAATGAAAAGCTACTCAAGCACAACATTAGCTATACAACTCAAACATTTTCAAGAACCTGGTACACTGCTGTTAGTATACGTCACCGAGTCATGTAAGAAATTATTATGTTAGTGAAGCAACACTAGCCAAGCGGAGCTAGCTAACATTATGTCTAACAGAAGCAGCAGAAAGGCCTAGTCTATTCACGGAAATTCACAAAGAAATTATTCCCAAACTCATGTTCACGCACCTCTGAATCTTTTCGTGGGTTGCGGGTAAATTCGCCCCTGCTTTTATTAGGTAGCATAGCTCTCTGTTTATTGTTTACAGGAAGCCCACTACCGTTTCCACCGACGTCCATGATTTTTTGGCCGCAGTATCTTCTCGCGAGACGAGAGTTGACGTGCGAGAGTCTTTCTGTACGTTGAACTCGGGCTTTTCTTCGGTTTTACAGATTTCTTAGACTGAGCTAGTACCATTTTCTTGTCCTCTTTCATTCCTCGTTTGTTCTCTGGTTACATATTTTTCCTTTGCTTTATGATGATATTTCAAAAAATTGAACATTATTTACTTTTGCTGTTCCAACTGCAGCATTTATACTTAAACACTGTATACAAGATGATGATGATATACCTTAGGAGTTCATCTTCCTGCGTGTGCAAACACAGTTAGGAGTTACTTATCACAAACCATCTGACCAAAATTTAATTTTAGGTTTTCAAGGGTTTTATGGTTTTATGGTTCTGAGGTCCTGCAACAGTTGTCAACATTGCCCAGCTGGTATCCAGCCATGACTGTTTCCGATACTGATCAATACTAATGATCAGTACTTGTCACATGTGGGCAATGTATTTGCTAGAAGGAAGAGGCCTATTCATGTCTGTGAAATAATGCATCGGAGCCATTTTCAAATTCAAACAGCAGTTTATTAAAGGGAACTGTGCACATAAATTTAATAGGGTGTATAATGCTGACATTGTGTTCTTCAAGCTAACCTACACATATAATGTTTAAAATATAGGCCTACTTTATAACTAATACATAAGTTATAGATCTTTGTCTCTGCATCCAAAAAAAAACAAAAAAAAACAGTGTACACCTGTCAAATCACAGTGGTATCTTTTTTTTCAATTTAAAAAGAGCTAAGCTGTTTGCTCCTGTAACAACACATTCATTTGTCTCTATAGTAGAGTTAAAACTAGGGTAAAATAACAGTTATTATTAGTTTGAAGAAAAGAAATTAATTATAAAAGGCATTTTTCAAGTGCTGTTATGAAAAGTTATTCATGTTTGTTACAAGAACTAAAACTTGGATGACACATTTACATTAAAATTGATGTATAAAGTACATACTGTAGGTACAACAGAATTTAAAATGTCACCTATTAATGCCTAAAACTGTTAGTGATGTTAAGCATGTGTTATGCATGAGTAATGCATATTTTCTAAGTGATGTAAAACACTGATTTAACACCTGTCCGCCTGGAGTAAAACATTTTTGACAGAAGAAAAGTGAGTATGTTTTCTGCATAGCTCTCTTTGTATATAGCAGAATAACGTCCATGTTGGGAATTACCATACTTGGAGAAAAAACCAGTTGTACTTGTGAATATAAATTACTAATTGAGTCACAAGGCACTGTCAACTGACCAGTAACCATGGTTACAGCGCTCATCTTGCTGACAATGATATCCTCAGCTCTAAGGTCCTTAAAGCTGCAAGTGCGAAGATGAAAGCACTTCATAGTAGTATAATATGGCTACTATACAGATAAACAGCAGGAGTAAGTGACAAAAGTCAACCGTTTAAAAAAACTGAAATTGCTGCAAAAATCAAATACAGGTTTCATCTGTAACTTTGTGGATCAAGTTTATGTTTGTAAAGGGTCATGAAACAAGATATCGGGTAAATAAATGTGTAGAAACACCTTAACAAGGTAACAAGGTGCTGAAACATTAGTAAGAACAGTAATACTGTCAACTGTTCAGAGTAAAATCAACCTGCATATTACCAGCAGTAATACAACACAGAGAAAATGTGAGGAGGTTTAAATTCAGTTCAACAAAATATAGTTTGACAAAAAAATCACTCAACTAAGTCATCTAATATGGGATCAAATTAAAAAATATAACATATGAATATATAGAAGTGAAAGTGGCGTATCAGTTTGTGCATTTAACAAGCTTTACACAACAGTGCTTAAGCCTTTTGAACAATGAAAACCATCGATAAACAAAACACTGTGTTATCAGAATAGCTATAATAATGGTGCAATACCACAAGATAACACAGAGGGAAAGCTAACACAACTGCCTAAGTAATGTGCTAACGAAAAAGCTTATCAATGTTTAGGCCCAGAGCGTTTTCTTTCATGCTCTTAACCTCCTCATTATGAAAAACAGACATCATCTTGTTGCACAAGATCAGAGTCCTGTGACAAAGCTAACAATAAACTCGATTTTGCACTTCAGCAAATACCACAATAAGTTCAGCTGATTGGAGGCTGGTGCATACATTATGAACATTCAGTATGTAACACTGTTCAACATGTAGTCTGTGACTTGCGTAGCTTTACACAGATTGTACATAGCTGCAGATGAGTTGCGAATGATTTTAATCATAGAGTATCAAACGCTCTAAAGCTATTTTACAGCTCTACCGTGGATAATGATTCAATAAGAATGACACTGAGACTATTGATTTTAAGGTCAGAGAGTGCTGATTTGGTATAAAATATATTTACAAATAATTTGGGATTTTCTAATGACCTGAGGTGCAGATATTCTCTTTAACAGACACTAAAACCTCATAAATGGACACATCCTTGCTTTAAAAAAAATGCAAAGCTCCCTTCTTATGTTTGCTATAGTCAAAGAATACTTAAGTTTCTTTTTGCCCAGATCTGCTGAAGGCTAGCAGTAATGTAGATTGTACTACAAATAAAATAAAATAAAATAACGACAAAATCAGCTTGTTACGGATGGAATGTACGAAGAAGTGATTGCTGCCACATTTAAGCGGAGGAAAACCTTTAAAGCTGCATCAAGCTATTTTTGACCACTAGGTGACAGAAAGACCCCAAAACGAAACTCACAGAATTACAACTCTGACTTAAAATCATATTAAAAAGTTGTTATGGCTCATTTAATAGCAAACACTTGCCTACTTTAACATCCAGCAGCATAAAGCATGATCTAACCGCAGTCAAATTTCTGACTGATAAGTTTGACTTAACCATTCACTGGCCTTTTCGCTTTGATTTGGTCCACCTGCTCCTGAGAAACACATCTGGAGCTTTTCTCCCAGCCAGGAGTTTACATCTGCTCTTGTCATTTTGTGTGTAGTTAGGATTCTAAAAGTGTTCTTTTTCTTAAACGGTTGCCAATGCTTCAAGAGGTTTAGGAGAGAGCCAAAAGGAGCCGACAGTGGTGCTTTTTTGGGTTGGAATTTTAAGTGTTCCTTCTCTTGCAGAATTTGATACAACGCATGCAGATTTAACTGATTTCACAACTAGGTAATTGACATTTTACATTAACAGTAATCCTTTACCGGTACCGTCATTTGGCACAATATATACTTAAATTCATATTCACTTAACTATCAGGAATCTAAAATAACAAATGGACCAGCAAGTTTGGAAACAGATGGAACAAGAAAAAAGATTTAAGTGCTGTGGTTACACTGACTTATTATAGCCAGCTTCGTGCCGTGTGCAGTTTTGCAAGAAGCAGCAAGAGAGGAAAAACTTGCTGTGGCCAGTAAAATACCACTAAATATAAGCTGTGCATCCTCTGAGGAGTATAAAATACAATATACATAAATCTTTTTTTGTCTTAGGGATGGATGAAGTTGAGTACCATCCACAGTTAGATGTCCTGAGGTTCCCCTGCAGACTAATACCTGTAAATGCCAAAAACAAGTTCAGTTAAGAAATGCTTTTTAGCAAAATGTTGATAGTAAATGCAATTTATAATCTCACTACCATTTCAATATTTTCTGCAGTCAAACTTTGCGATATTGTACCTGTAGTAGTTGGGCTTAAAAGGGCCATTCTTATTCAGTCCCAGGTATTTTGCTTGCTCATCAGTAAGCTCTGTCAGGTGAGCCTCGAAAGTGGCCAGATGCAGACTGGCAACATATTCATCTGAAATATACAGATATGATTTTATATAGAACAGAGATACACACACACAAGACTCATCAAATCAACTTAAGTTTGCTGAATAGCACTGAGAGGTCACAGCCAGTCACATGACCACAGGAGATGAAAAATATTACTTTGAAAACTTAACTACAGGTCAAGTTTGAGTATCTTTATATCCTTACCCATCTTCTTGGGAAGCAAGTAAACATCCTGCTTGTATCGTCCCTCTGGAGCGTTGTACAGCTCTATAAGGGCCAGGGCCTGAACACAAGCGTGAATTAATAATACTGTTAAAACAGGATGAACATAGTGATTTTAATGAAGAGCAATAAATGTAACACTAAACCTCTGATTACAGAGCAATAACAAAAGATTTATGAACAGAAACAGATGTTGTTGCGAGGGCTCTGTACAATCATGAGTTTACCTGCTAGGAAAGACAAACAATTGCCTGATATCAAACAGAACTGTCGGTTTATTACACTCAGCTTCCATTTTCAGTTTGACATTGCCTCCACTCCAAGTGAATTTTATTTTGAAGGAGGACTCAATTTTCCCCAACCAATCTCTAGACACCCCTATATCTGGAAGTTCCAGGTGTTAGGCGATGTACTGCAAGTGGGGCAGTGCTTGGTTTTTGCTCATCCATGATCAACAAACAGGCAAGTGACAAATTTTCTCTTACTAAAGCTAAAAAAGCAGACAAAAATATGCTCCTTTAAATATTTAACCCTTTGCCAGAAATATGCATTGTTGTAAAAAAAATCTTAAATATTATTTTACCAGCACAGCCTAGTTTGACAGTTTCCTCTGGTGATTCAGTTTTCCTGGTTTCAATGTGCATGATAATTTTTGCCAAAGAAAGTGGAGAAATGAATACTACAAATCTGGCCTTTGCATACACCTTGACAATGCTTAACTCCAGATGGCAACAGCATGACAATGCTGTTAGTCCCGCTCATGGTGCTGATTGGCCACTTACTAGTCCCCCATGGTGCCCATTTGACCAAGTTATTTTTGGGACCAGAGACACCTGTTATGCATCACAATGCCACACTCCGTAGAATCCATTAATCCAGATTCATGAGTTAGAAATCCTTCATGTTATCTGCAGTGATCTGCAGCAGTACCTGCATGTCTCAGGTTGTTGTATAGCTAATGCAGGCTGATGGCCATATCAAGACTTTACCTGAGTGGTGGCTGTAATGGACAAGACAAAGGTTGGGACGGTGGAGCAGCTGAGGTTAAGCAGCCGTCCCTGTTAAAGAAAACAACATGGTATTAATAAAACAGCCTTTACAAAGCATGTTTGAGCATCACTGTTATAACATAATTACACCTTGTGTATGTAATGGCAGGTCCTTATATTATTTTTTTTAACAATTTAATTTTTTATTGAGCACCATCTAATTGGCTAAAGGAAGTACAGCTTTAATTGTTATATAGCTGAGGAGAATGGTTGTTGGGTTTGTGTATGTTGCTTAAAATTAATAGCAAGTAAAATAATAATTATTTTTAACAAATAATACTGTTACAGATTAATAAGAAAGTTTCAAATAAAACCACAATTATCACACGGCCTGTATCGAATGCATATGGTTGTAAGGTGTACAGATGTCGCCAATTACCTCAGCCAAAAGGATAACCCTTTTGCCATCGGGCCAGATGACATGATCAACCTGAGAGCGCACTCTCTCCCAGGTCAGCTCAGGGGTCCGCAGACTTGCCTGTGAGAGATGAGAATATCAGTCACCCTCTTTTCTTTATGAGAGTTTAATAAATTGAGTCAATGTGGCTCAGGAGCCACTCCCTACTCAGTGGAAGGTTAGTGGTTCAATGTCTGCAGTCTACATGTACAAAAAAATGTTCCCAGTGCTTTTTCATTAGTGTATGAGTGCGAATGTTAATCCCCTATGATGAGTAGGTGGCACCTTGCATGGTAGCTCCTGCCACCGGTGTATGAGTGTGTGAATGAATTGATGGATGCTAGTTTGTGTTATAAAGTGCTTTGAGTGGTTAGTGAGACTGGAAAAGTCTGGCTGGTCTGTCCTGAACAGGATAATCCTGTTTATGCACACTGGCTAGAATCTCAAATATACATCAGCTCATCAGCACTACTTTACCACATCAATCTCAGTGTTGGAGTGGCCCATATTACAGACAATAGAGCCATTTTTCATCCGGTCCAGCTGGTCTCTGGTCACAACATTCTTGTTCCCTACAAAAGACACAATGATTCACCTTCAGTCACAGATATATATTGAAATGTCATTTCACATTTTTGCATTTCAGTCAGACTGGTTTAAAGTCGATTTACCAGTGCATGTGATGATGACATCAACCTGGCGAATGACCTCGTTCAGCTTGACCACCCTGAATCCATCCATGCTGTTTACACAAAAGAGAAAAAAGAGGTTTAACATTCAGCCTCAGTGAGGAAAGAGACTAACAAGAAGGTATGCAATATTTCCGTTAATTAACAAAAACACGCTCTGCTGTTATGCATACTGTGGTTTGTTCGTTCATCTGTTTTTGACATTCTGCACATTCAGGGCAATTATCTTTCTAGTTCATGTTTCCCTCACCAGGCCTGCAGCCCACAAATTGGATCAATCTCTGTAACATAGACGATAGCTCCCAGGGCTTTCAGAGCAGCACAACAACCTTTTCCAACCTGCAAATACAAATGATTTATTATATGGACAGTTAATTATTACCCTGAGCCTAATAGATAACACTTATCAGTATTTAAAAAACGGCCAGTCTAATAAAAAAGCATCAAGGCCCATTTAGGCTCAACAGTCGGACAAATTTATATTCAATGTCCTGTAAATATTGGTCTATTAAATGTGGTGAAAGCTATCTGAGTCGAGTCGATGGCCTTTGTTGTCTGTTTTTAAGCATTGCAACATATCTTAATGAATGTTTGCACAGCTATGTGATTAGGATTAATGCGGCACGTTAAAAGAAATATCTCACCTCACCGTACCCACACACGACCACCTGTTTGCCTCCGAACATGACATCTGTGGTTCTCTTCAAGCTAGAGAAGTTTGAGGCAAAAGATTAGCACATTTAGTGGAGGTGAAAAACTGCCAGTCTGTGTCTGCGCAACTGCCACCATTTGGCACTGTTTGTGCTAAAAGTGTCTTTACAACGAAAGACTTATACTTGGCTGCCCTCAGCGTCTTCTTTGAATCATGTTGTTTTTTTTATTTTAGTGTAACTTTTAACAGCTCCAGATAATATGAAAAGTCTGTGGAATATTAATTAAATTAAAAAGTTTAGCTCTTTACAAAACAGAAAGTCAGTTTTATTAAACACAACAGTACAATAAATCATTTACTGTCATTACTCAAAATGGAACATCTGCTTCACTGGAAGGACAGCAATAATTTATTAGTGGAAAGTGCAGAAAGCCCTGACTCACTGCAGAGATGTGCACACATTGTTAAACAGTACTAGACTCGTGTAATACTGCTGTGGTGATAATTAACAAGGGGTAATAAATGCAGCAGCTGTGTTCTCAGTCTGTTTTACTCAGTGTTGAGTCAGGTTAGCTGCATGATCAGTTGAGCAACATTTTTTTTAACTATTGTGACAACTGGTTCATTGATCTCAATGAACCAGATATCCTGTAATTGCGGCAATTATTCCTAACCTTTATGTCACTCAAGTGTTACAATAGACAATGTGCTTATACTTGGCTTGCTGCAACTGGTGAGCCACTCAGCAGTGAACAAAAAGTTGTGTCTTACTTTCTCTTTGTGTCAAATACCAGATTTGTAACAATACAAGCAAGAGCCTTTGTTAGTTAGAGTGTATTGAAACTTTACTCTTCAATGTGAAGCTGTCCAATACACAAACTGTGTAGTGTCTCAACATCAGTTCGATTCTGTTATTGCACAGCTTTCCAACAACAAAATACCGTAAGCCCAGGTTTGCTTCTGTTTACTTACCCGTCCAGGATTGACTCTCTGCAGCAGTACAGGTTGTCAAACTTCTGCTTTGTCACAGAATCATTTACATTCATAGCAGGCACACACAGTTTCCCAGCTTTAGACAGCTGATAAAGCCTACAAAGAGGAAAGAGGACAGTAAAAACCTCTCACTTCATGTTGGTTCGTGATGCTGTGTGTGAGAGTATATGTATCTCTTACAGTTAGAGTATATCCATTGAACAGTTAATTACCTGTGAACCCCAGTGACACTCTCCTCAACAATGCCCCTGATCTTCTTAAACACATTGGGGTATTTCTTGTACATCCAGTGTGTCAAGTCTCCTCCATCATCAAGTATCTGACAGATAAAAATGATCAATTTTGCTTTGAGAACTGTAATATTAGTTAAGAGACACAGAAATTTGTTGCAAGACAAATAACAGCTTCCTTAGCTTCTCTTCCTTAGTTCTCTTTTCATTTTTGACCCAGTAAATATGAGTCTGAGACCCATGTCCCTGTCACTCAGTTTGAGAAACATCAGTCTATATTCATTCACTTATCACAGTCTGTTGCTGCTCACATTTTTTTCCCGAAGTCAAAAAAAGAACCCTTTCCACCCACCATGTTGGGCTGCCAACCCTCAGTGTTGACACAGCGGTCAATACACCACCAGAAATCATCCTCAGACTCCCCTTTCCAGGCAAACACAGGAACACCTGGATCATAACAGATGGGTAAAATCATCAAAAAACTAACATCAACAATTAACATTTGTCCATCTTAAGGACTATCTAGAAATCCTAATAAGTCTGGTTCAAAATTCTTTGTGAAAATTTGTTTAGTGCAGCTCATAAAGGATAACGTAAAAACTGCTACCAAGTGCAAGTTGGAGAAGTGCCCTTTAGCTCACTGTAAATGTATGTTTCTGCAGATTAAACTGCTCAGTGTGTAATGGACTATGCACAGCAATAACTTACTGAACTGTAGACACAAACTCAACCCCCCCCCATCCAGAAATACTTGATTGCCGCTGAGCTAAATCTGTTGTGACCCCTTCAGCTTGTCACAGCATGAAAGGTCTGCTGTGGAAATTTATTACATTCTTTAACTATCACATAGCAACCACAGATAAAAGGCTTAAGTAATGCTGTTTCTTCACTGAATCACAAATCTTGCATTATCTCTGAAGAGCTGGTTTTTGAAAATTTTATTAAACTTTTGCCAACAGTATCCTTGGTTCTTCAAAAACACCAGGTGCTCACATGGCAAAGCAAACCCCCGCTAATTAAAAAAAAGCATGAATGATTGCCACACTTAAGTGTTAGTAATAGGATACACTTACATCTATTGAATGTATGCATTCTATTAAACTAAATGTTCTTTGTCCTGTCTAATGCCCACCAATCTCAGACAGAGCTGCAGCCACTTCATTCTGTGTAGAGTATATGTTACATGCAGTCCAGCGGCACTGAGCCCCAAGAGCCACCAGTGTCTCGATCAGCACCTGAGGGCACAAAATAAAGCAAGAAGATGGCAGGAGAGTGTTCACATTAATAAGTCTGGTGAGTTTGTCACTACATGACAACTTAATGGCTTTTGTACAGTTCACCTGTCTACATTGAACTTTATTTATGCACTGATGAAGACTTTTCTATGGTCTAAGTGAGTTGACTTATTTATGATTCAATAAAAGGATCTTTACCACTAATGTTGGAGCGCCTTGGATTCCTTTTCAGAACACCAACCAATACTATGGATTTCAATTGGAGAGTCACTGTTTCTTACTTTTAGTCTAAGCATATTGTTTTGTAACACAGCAATTGTGTCTTCAACACTGTTTGATTAGCCAGTCGTTGAGTTGTCCATAAAACACAGCCAAGTGTGTATTTTATGGAAATCCAAGCTCTCTTCAGCACTTTAAACATTTGAGAGTCAGATGACACAAGAGTTGCTGTAAAGTTTTAAACAAGATCCTGTTTTCTAGACAGTAAATATTGCAGAACCTGTGACTGTGTCTGTCCTTAAAATCCTATCCTGATTAAGAGGCACTATCACAATGCAGCCTCTGCTTCGACAGAGAGCAACAGAGAGGGTGCAGAGAGAAGTCTTACTGCAGTCTGGGCAGTGATGTGAGTGCAGCCCACAATTTTGGCACCTGCCAATGGTTTCTCACTCTGTGCTCTCTTTCTGAGAGAGATCAGCGCAGACATATCTGAAAAGCAAGACAGCACAAAAAGGCGTAAGTGAGAAAGAGAGCAACCAAGATGACACTAAAGAATTTTTAAAAAAAGTTCCTTTAGTCAACAACTGAGTAAAATGAATTACATACTAGAAAATCTGAAGAGTATCCAGTTTAAATGTAAAACATTAAAACAGAATGTCCTTTAGATTAATAAGATGAGTAATTTAGCAAAGTGACTTTGTCCCTGCTGTGTCTTACCCTGCTCTGCGATCTCAATCTCACGTCTGCCGAATTCGGCCTGTTTGATGTTCTTGACGCAAAAGTCACTGCTGCCCTTGGAGTTGACCTGAGTTTTGTCCCGTGGGGAGGTTTCATCATCAGAGCTATCCGTGTAGGATGCAGCTGTAAAGGAAACTTTTTTTTAAGAACTCGCCAAAATAAAGCTACTGAGGAGTAAACACATAATGCCAGACTGAATGAGCTTTTTCACATGTCCATCATGTGTTCAATGTGCTTAAAGACTTGTTTCTTTTATTAAAGGAACTAAAATGTGATAAGCCACAGGAGAGTAAATACTTTTTTTTTTTAAACAGTGTCAACAAAATATTTAAAATAAACAGATATGTATTGATGTTTTGCAAAGGATTTAAAGTACTACATTCACCATTTCCCTTACCTCGCTTTCCATACTCCAGAGCTCAATTAACATTAAAATAATCACAGAAACTTATTCATTCAGATAAATTTTTTATGGTTGAACAGAACACTAGCCCAAATGTGTGTGCTGTCTGTGTTTTTTACCGGAGCTGTAGCTGTCTGTGGATGACTGAGAGATGGAGCGGGACAGGGAGCGACGGCCTGCCTTTGTTGGGAATCTGCTGAACTCCTGCTTGTCCTCCACAAACTGGATTTGCTGTTATGAAAAGAAAATTTCATGTTGCACAATGTACATCTAATACTTTAACAGAAAGCTTAAAATAAAACAGTTATTCCAAAGCTCAAAGCTGCTCAAAGCTGGTTCAGCTACAGACTGAGTGCCTTCTTTGAGTACACATGGGAGATGGATTGTTTTTACTTTAGCCTGAGGTCTTGTTTACATGGCTTCAGTCGTGACCAGATTTGGATGGAGTGGAATGAAGAAAATGAAGATCTTTGCTGAAAACACTTTAGCAACATGATTATCCCTCTCAAACCAGTAATCTTTTTGTTGTACTTATAAAAACAGATTTCTGGCAGCAAACTAAAACACATGGCAACAGCATGACAGATGTTCAAAAATTAAGCTGCCAAAACCAGTCTTTTTGGTAAATTCAGTTTACCACACCCTTGTTGCAATCCTAAAACTTCTGTACACAAAAAAAGACGCACAGCTCTCTGGCCTGGTATCAGCAAACACTTTTGCTTTTTCATCACGTCTTTTTTGTTTGTTTTTTTAATTTGGGATTTAAAAATAATATTAATCACATCATCATATCATAAATTTATATTGCAATACGAATATGATGATGCGGTATGACCAAGAAGCAATTACAAAATGTGCATTAAATCATATTAAATGCACAACATGTAATTTCTGCTGCTAGCAGTCTATAAAAATATGAAAACAATAGTTTGATGATATTGGAAAGTAGTGTGTGATCTTTATTTGTTTTGTTCTTCACTATCAAGATGGGGACAGTCAGAGCCACCACACTTTGCTTGAGCGTGGCTCTTTAAAAACCTATGGTTGACACCACAGACACTACATCAATGTTTTTTTTACAGCGTATGTATATGACAGTGCTTAGATGTTTCATATCCTGCATATTCTTTATTTTTCTGAATCCAAATGAGTAGTTAATTCAAACTCAAGTGTGCATGTGTGTGTGAGTTTGCATCTTAGTTTCGTGTACCTTGCTTTATGCCAGGTCAGCTACATATTTTATCACTGTAGTAACCAGATTTTTTTTGTTGATGTAGATTTTTCATACTTAAAGAAATGCGGCGTTGTGAGAAAAAGTCCCCTAGCTGTGTTATCTTCTCAGGCATGGAGAAGTCAGCAGGCAGATCTTTATGCCTCAGCAGTTTCCAAAATGTTTTTGTTTTCATTTCCTTTAACAGGTGAGATTTTTGCTATATAAACAATCAGAGCATGGGGGAAGATTGCATTAGATGTTGATAAATCTGACCATACTGACAAAAAGTCCAGACATGTCATTTACAGTATATCACCCAGGTTCATTCTCCTTGGTCAGGTTCTTCACGGTAAGTTTCTAGGCTTGGGCCTGACAGTGAAAACCCTGCACATACCAGTGGAAATAACACAGCAACGAAGAACAATGTGACGCTGTTTTCTTGAGATTAAGGTGACAAGACACCACATACTTTCCTCTTGGATAGAACAGGACAGGGTTGGGTGCAGGGTTCCAACATCTGACTCAGATTTGATTACTAAAGAGCCACAAATTTACGTACTCATTGTTTTATTAAGCGTTGTTAATGTGCATCTAAAAATTATTGTGCACCTCTTGAACACAATATTTTCAAGGAAACTTTGAGTACACTTTTTTCTATCTGATTCTTCGTGGAACATGTTATTTTAGTTCCTCATCTACAGTTTTTATTATTAGGCCTAGATCTCAAGCATTATGAGTTTTTTAATAGCCATTCAGTAGTGGGACAAACATGACTAAAGGAGTGATAAAAAATGACAAAAAGGCTAAATTTTACATGGATGTTTTGCTATAAGGTCTTTCTATAACAACAACCACACAAGACGTCGTACTTAACAGTAATCTCAACCTCCATGGTCGGAGCCTCCTTCAATTTCCATGCATAAGCTTCTTCTTAGCTTGTAACTTAACCATCGATACATAAATATTAACTACAGGACATAATTATTTTAGCAGACATATGTAGCATATCACTTTAACATAACCTAATATTTCCCTGCCAAAATAAATGTCTTCCACTGGGTTTTGACCCTGGATCACTGAGGCCATAAGCCATTTGGAACACAGCAAACAGTCCTCTGTCCTACCCCAAAATAGGTTTGGGCTACCTTTGACCACACATGACGGATAAATAAAGATGTCATCTAACTATGTCAGTAATAACACTAACAGTAACAAACATAACCATAAACTTATATTTACAATATTAAAATATTACTAGGACGATGTAATAAAAAGATATATGAATTATATTTAATGTAATACCATTACATAATTTTGGTGTCAATATTTGGCACAAGAGGAAATTATCTTACTTGTTTCTGTTGTTGAGGTTTCCAAAAAAAGAGCACATTAGCACATGCACACACTGCACTGGTTTCATTTAAACTCTTCTCTCCACTCTTAATTCAAACAAAGCCTTTCTATCCAAACAACTGCAAGCTAATGGCTGTTCTAATATTAAGTCCCTGTCAAAAGAAGAATGAGGATGTGAAACAATGATCTATAATGAAGCTGCTGTCTGACTAATAAATCTCTGGGCTAGGAGTGTTAAGACTTTGCTTTTATCCGATTTCTAATCACAGTTTAACTATACATTCATTTGTTAGGTTATTAGGCACAAATAGTGAGAATTAGAGCAGATTAATACAACAGACCTGCAACAATGCCTTTGTTCACTTATGCCGTTATGTTGTGTTTATTGTTGAAAGAGTTTCAGAAAGTTGACTTGTTTAATCATCTTGGAGGATGTGGTTTGTGGTGCCACTGAGCTGTGTTACATTTTACAGGGAGGTGGTTCTCTTATTCTGTGTGCATTCAGAGTGTGAATTTTGTTAGAGACTGGCATTTATTTGTCCGCTTCAGCTTAAATGAGGTGTGCAAATACTTTCTAGTGACAAGCCCTAAGAATTCATTGTGCAACACTTCCCTGTTCCTTAAGCCTGTCAGTTAACATCCTGCTTTTGTAAATGTTACTTGTTCTTTCCATCAATTGGATATGGTTAGAAAATCAAGTTATTAGGGTCAAAGTGATTATCTTTGTGAAAGCAATGGAACTGGCCTTTTACTTAAATAAGCACAACTATAATGTTGCAGACATGCAGACAATGAAAGTGTGACCATGTGATTTTCACTGATGTCTTCCTGTTATTATTCCTCTTACTTCTTATTACTTTAAAGAACTTCTTAATAACACAACTAACCTGTGAGAAGTGTCCTTTCTTACTACCTCGCAATTTCGAATAAATGGACCTGCAGGAGCAGGCAAATTAATACTATATGATATAATAATCTCTCTGTTCTTGCAGTGTCTTGTGGGTAGGCAGACATTATTTCTCCAGAGAGAGAGGAGAGAGAATCCACATTTATCTTTGAAGTCTGTGTTATATTAATTATTACTATGGTAGCCTATATTTAAAAAATATATTTCAAAATGTTAAGTTATTACATAAGTTATAAGATTATTTAAATGAATGTGTCATGTTTTTGTTTCGGAAGTAGATGGTTTAGATATAGGCTATTCCCTTCATTAAGCAAATGACAATATCAACGTTACTAAGCCTGCTTAGTGTGTGGGCAGTATCAGTAGTAGTAGTAGTAGTAGTAGTAGTAGTAGTTATTACATATTTGTAAATCCATTTAAATACAAGTGACTGCGTGCCCCTAAATGACTAGCAAAGACAAATAAATTACGAACACTCGCTACATAATTTTTGACAAAACTAAACTGACTGTGTAAGCGTCTACCGTTTTGCAGGAAACTGGCAGAAGTCTTACCTTTTTAACTGGTTTGTGAGTGGGCACAGCGCTGAAGGCAGACGACAGCTCTCCCATGTTCATTTCGCTATTCTTGCTCACGGTCATGGCTGAGTATTTTTCCGCTACGTTTTCGCTCTCCTTCACCTCTTTGCTCGCCTGTTTCATCTCCACCTTCGCCTCCCCGGCCGTATCTGTCATGTTGGCTGTCGTACGTTACCTGCCTGGCCACAAATACAACAACCGTTGAGAGCTTTCTCCGGTAGTTGACGTTACACGCTAACGTTTATGGTTTCCCGCACTGCTAACACGCTATTCTGCAACAACGAGTGGACAGGAGACTTTCAAACTGCGTATGAAAAACCGAAAGCAAACGCAAAACAAGGAGCAAGTGTCTAAATGTGCTCCACGTTGGTTTGGTGCTGACAGATATCGTTGTGTTGTCTGTAGTGTTGCGTGCAGCCGTGCAGCCGTGCTGATTCCCTGCTGGCTCAGCTGTCACCTGGCTGAGTAACTTTGAGGGCGGTGACTAACAGACGGAGGGGGCGTTAAATTTATCTGGATGCGTTCAGGGAAAGTAGGACAATAAAAATAAAGAACGTTGAAACCTTATGAGTTTTAGTGGAATATTTATGCTTTTTTTCTGTTCTCAACTTACAAATATTCGCCATAGCGCCTTAAATTAATTACTTGTCTCTGTTCTGCAAGTAACTAACGAAATAAAAAAATCAAGTGAGAGATTGAATTGCTGTATTCCTACCTGGAAATGTCAGTGAATTACAGGCTGTATTATACTGTTTTCTACGTAAGTAGCAGATTACTACCATATTATGAGTGGAACAGGAAAATATTTCTTTGAAAAATGTCACTTTATTCAAATTCACACAGCCAAGTCAACACTGAAACATGAAAGTATTCCCTCATTTATATTCTAAATTAATTTAGTTACGTGCGTGAAGTTTGTGTGTGTGTGTGTGTGTGTGTGTGTGTGTGTGTGTGTGTGTGTGTGTGTGTGTGTGTGTGTGTGTGTGT
>JAQMCX010000029.1:3506347-3590557 GCA_029814765.1 Acanthurus leucopareius | reverse complement strand
ACTGAAGAAGCTTCTTGGATGAGAAGTGAAACGTCTTCCCAAAAAATTTCAACAGAGTCCAGTTGCCTTGTCTTAATTAGTCTTCAAGATAATCATGACCTGGATGAATGAGAATCTCCACAGACATATCTGTGATTTTGTTTTGTATTTTGAAAATCATAAGATTCTGACATTTCTAGTTTCTGTTGACAAACTAATATTTTATAATCAGAAAACGGTTTTTATAATGAGAAAACGTTAATTTGATGCTGAAACAAAAAGTCTTAGCGTAATAACGATCACGACTGAAATATTTTAACAGTAAAGGGAAAGTCAGTGGATTAATGAGCTCTCTTGTTGGACGTGTCATTTTTGAAGTCCTGTAAGGAAGTCAGGCAGTCAGAGAAAGTAGCCTGGCAAGTTCATGCCCCTGTCAGTCCACGCGAATTTCCCTCCTTTTCTGTCGTACGAGAAATCGTTATGTAATCCAGTGTATGGAGTTTAAACATTTCACCAGCACATTTTAGTGATAAGCCATCCAAATAATAGTGTCCTTGTGCTGCTGATAAAGTGGCTGTATGTATGCTGTGCATGGCTTATTAAAAGTAAAGGGCTTGTTGTGAGTCTTAAAGACTATAGGAAGTAAAAATATGATGCGAGTCCCTCTTAATCATGAGTGTACACTGTTATTTGCTGTTTGTTGGGATCATAATGTTCATCGTGGTCAGAAAAGGTGCTAATTGTAAATGTACAGCTGTGAGTTTATTCCGGTCCCCACAGATGTTTAATTGCAGCGCTGACTCTCCCACTGACCAATTGTTTTCTTCGGTTACACCCATGAGAAACCCACGGCTCCCTGTTCACGCATACAGTCCACGTGAACCGGCACAACGGAGGGCTGCAAATTACTCAAATCTGCGCGCGCTTTTCCACGTGTTACTCAAGTCCCATGACATCACAGCAGCGATGACTCATGGTATCCACGGTGACGGGTCTCACCATAGGTCTCACAAGCAAAGAGCCCGCGGGAATCCACTGAGAAAGCTGAGTTATTTCCACCCACTGTTACATAATACTGCCATGACTCCGTGGCCCACGAAGTGCAGTCGCCAAAGTGACGAAAGACGAGTGTAAAAAACAGGGAACTGCAATTCATTAGAGCTCGTTTTAGATTTGGTCACAAAGGGTTAATTCGAAAAAAAAAGTTATTACACTGTAAAACTATGAGTAATCATTCTCACTGATTTATAATCTACTCAGTAGAAAAAATGGGATAAAGACAACAGGCATATATTTAATATTTTGCCTAATCAGCTTAATTAACTGTTGTGGCCTGAACATATGCTGACTCTGAATCTGACTCCAGTGACATTTTTCCAAACAAGTCTGGACAGGGGCAACAAAAGACTGGGAAAATGCGGAATGTTCCATTAACACCTATTTGGAACATTCCACAGGTAAACAGGTTCATCGTTAACAGGTAATTGTTTCATAATTAGGTATGAAAGCTGCAGCAGGCTCAGTGGCTCAGTCACTCTCAGGCAAAGGATGGGGCAAAGTTCAACACTTTGTGAAACACACGATAGTATGAAGGAATTTACTACATGTTTGCAAGAACACTTTGTAAAACAGCTGGTTTGCAGATTGTTTGCACCTCACATTTTACACACAATAATAACTTTATTTTTTAAATCAGAGTTCTATGTACAGATTTGTTTATCCATCTCCCAGATTTACAGCATTTGTTACATTTTGTATATTTTTCACTTTTGTAAACAAATCATCTTAAGAAATGTATGAATATTTTTTTGTGAAATATGCTTTATCACATGTTAGGAGTAAGATGAGAGGAATGACACTACTTTCAAATTTGTAATTTATAAGGCTATGGCCAGCAGCCTGTTAGCTTAGCATAACAACTGGACACAGATAAACAGCTGGCTTGGATCTGGCCATCTGTAACAAAGCCCACCCACCAGTGCCTCTAAAGCTTGTGAATTAACACATTTTGTATACTTACTCAAAGTATAAAAATGACAAATTGTGGATGAGGGCAGTGTTAATTGTCAGACTACTTGATGATCAGGAGCAGTGCCTTTCTAAAGTCTCACTACGTTAGCTAGCAGCGCTGGAGACAAGAAGACCTCTGCTAACACACCGAAACAGCACTGGGTTAAAACAAAATTGTTGGTGTGGAGGTGTGTTGCTTTAGTGAAATACATTCCAGGAACAGAATGTTAATTCGAAGGCTTATCAGATGCCAGAACACTCTAACATCGTCTCTTTACTCCCAAACAGTTTAAGAAATACACTGTCACAGAGGAATCCTCCAGGAATGTGTGCCTGCATATATCTGATTGGCTAATATTGCACCTCACCTGAAAACATGTTGCGTTGAGTCAGGTCCAAGCCCTTTTTTTGCCATCAAACCCTTTCTTTCTTTTCCCAAAAGCCTGCTTTACCGGCACAACTCAAACTACACTGCAATCTCCATGATGCAAATAATCCAGCTGCTACTGGAATGATTCAAATTAAATTATTTTTTGTCTACTCATTAACATGGATTCATGCTGTATGTATCCTTCAAAAAAGACCACTATTTCTTTGTTTACAAAGACACCAGGTATCAGGTGTTAAGGTTAAATGTTATGTAACCCTAAAGGCAGGCAATAAAGTTGCAAATGACAGCACTGCCTTGATGACCTTGTGTCTCAGTGAATAGTTAACCAACGAGCCTCTTTGGGCTTCGTTTGGTGCCTTCTGTGACTTCGAGCTTTTCACAGTGAATGCAGAGCA
Source organism: Acanthurus leucopareius (assembly GCA_029814765.1). Classification (NCBI taxonomy): domain Eukaryota; kingdom Metazoa; phylum Chordata; class Actinopteri; order Acanthuriformes; family Acanthuridae; genus Acanthurus; species Acanthurus leucopareius. The sequence continues at coordinate 3,587,782 of JAQMCX010000029.1, read as the reverse complement.
AAGGCCTGGATATGATGAAGCACATAATGAAAAAGATAATTGAATGGGGCCAACAAAACGCTCTGCACGGTGCAGCTGCCTTAGAGCTGAGAGATAATAAAGTGCTTACTCGGCTGTACTAACATAGAGCCTTCCTCCGTAGTCAAACAGCTGCTGCTCAGTAACAGTGTGCACTCAATGAATCTTCATTGTCCTCCATACATATCATCACAGAGCATACTGTATCTGTACTGTAGATTTGTGAACAGCTTCCAAGTCTGAGCGTGTTTATCTTGTGTTCCGTCAGTCTTCTTTGCAACAAAGGACTCACTGTGGGATGAGATCAGATGGGCCTTTTCATGCAGCGTCTTACAGTTATAGGCTACTATTGTTATCGACATGCTGGGAAGTGGAAGAGCAGTGTGATGTGACTGGGAAACAGGAGGCGTTGTCTCATAGCTGACCCGCTGCCAAACAAACGTGTCCCTAGCTACAAGAAAAGTTGCCAGGACAGTCTTCCTCAATGTGTGACAAACTTGTGACATTAATAGGTTTAGGTACAAGCTTGGAGAGCTGGTTTTACAATGACCACCTTGGAGGTAACTGATAAATTTTCAGGTAATGTTAATTTGTTCTTTAATCCTTAAATCAAAAGGCCCAAAGCTGACAAACTGTCACCATTCCTGATAAGTTTTTACAAGTTAAAGAGCTTTAAAAAGGTTGTTATCACAGTCTTACCTAATTCTATTCAGTTGGAAAACTTAATCAGATGCTGGATTTGATAAGGCTTTTTTGTGTGCTTTTATAAGCACAATTTTGAGTAATATTGTCCTTTTTACTCCATTCCCTTGTAAAAACATCATGTTTTTTTCAAGCTTATACACACATCTACTAAAATACAATAAAGTTTTAAAGGATAGATATAAAACATGAAACTGAGCAATAAAATATTAAAACCGAAACATCAGTGGTAACGAAGCCAACAACTAAATTGCCATGCTAATACGCTTACACACTAAAATATAACTCACGCAAAATTGTATTTATAATCTGTCACCTGACCCAATCAATAGGCCATAACCTGACCTCTTTAAGTCTTTTTTTTTTCATTTTGAATTAGAGAGAGCATCCATCAACATTATTTACTTGATGCACATAAACACACCCTGGCACTGGTGTTTAAGCCATGTGTACCAATAATAAGCAAACATGCGTGCTGCAGAAGCATGCCTGATAATGTTATTATTTACAAGATGCAGCTGCTTGTTTTCTTCAGGCTGCAGCCACACATTTTCAAATCTATTACTACGCTCATGAGTTAAAGGAGATGCATTCAGTAAACAAAAAGGGATGTTATTCAGAATAATGTGCCCTTTGTTCCTAAATTAACTGTCAAAGTACTGCACTGAGCAGAGGAGGCATCACAAAAATATCACTGTAACATTGATGACACAAGAAACTTTTGCTACATTTAAGTATAAAATATAAGGTTAAAAATTAACTGGCCAACTAATATATATGACATATATAGGCATGGATAGAAAAAAGCTCCACCTCAAAAAGCTGCAACATTTAAAGGTGTTATATGCTACATTTTTGCATTAATTACAGTACAGTTCCTATTAGGGTTAGTCATCTATACTGTTAATGAACTAGGGTTCATGCCTAGTTTAACCATGGAATGGAAATACAAGCGTGTATGGCAATGTAAGAGACGCTGACTGAAAGACATGAAACTGTTTCTATACTGGGGGTTGAACCCCAGCCGCATGGCTGAAAACCAGGAATCCGAACAGCCAGGCCATAAGGGACCTAAACATCATAAACACTGCACTTAGTATTGTGACCCATTAATTAAGAGAGTTAAATGATTTGAAGCAGGTTTCAACACATTTTCAGCCAGACTAGAGCAAGGTCATGAGAGTAAAAGAAGGAAATATTCTGAAATTGATGCTAAAATATTGGATATAGCACCTTTACACGCTGATTACCCATTCAATAGTGGTAGTAATCCAATGATAAGATATGTTTTCTATGTATGATAATATAACACTATGAAAAGGCAAATTGGCATGAAGTGTTAGCTTTGATGCTTGATTTACTGCTAACATGTTTGTATGTTTATTTATGTAATATATGCAGTGGTGGTAGGAGCACTCAGATAACTTACTTGAGTAGCAAAACCACGGTGTACAAATAATCTATTGCATGTAACTGTCGTGCACTACCAGCAAAATGTACTCAAGTATCAAACGTTGTATCTGGTTGAGATGGAGCAAATTTTACCCATAAACATGACATGTGAAAGGTTTTATTGACATTGACTATGGTATGAAATAAATATTTTAAGTACAGTAAAAGCACCTCAAAGTTTTACAGTGCTTGGATGAAGCTAAATCATCAACTAAAACTAAAACTAAAAACTAGATATAAGACTAAGTATTAATACTTCTCCCATCAGTGCTGCCTTAGTGTATGTGGTTCTCCAAACATTTGCGTGATGTTAAATTAACACTGAAACCGGGAAGAGGTAAACAAGATTAATCCACTTCAGCATCCTCCTCGTGTAAGACATCCGGGCCCCTGTCACTCGCACTGACTGAGGGGCGGGGAGAGCTGCATTTTTCGGCCGTACTGAGCTGGAATTTCCTCCCGGCTATCCTAAAGAGCCAAACACTCACGTGTGCTCATGTGTTTACCGGGCGAATTCCACGTGCGACTCAACTCTTACTCCACCTTCGCACGAGAGAGCACCGCCCCGCCCACCGAAGTTCATAAAAGTTTAGCCCAAGTGAATGTCTGTGAGAAAACTTCGAGAAGTTATCAAGGATTAGTCTGCAATTTGTCGCTGAAGTTGTGTTTGATTCATTCGAGGGGCTGGGTTCATGACATGAGCCTTGGGCTTATTTTCCACATCTGAAAACTCGAAAACAAGGAGGCAGATAAACAGCATCTTCATTCAACAGAGCTGAAGCAAGATTTTTTTTTTAAAAACTGGACTGGACTGGACTACAGACGACTGAAAATGTAAGTAACATGACAATGAATGAGTCAATATTAGCATTGATGGGGTACATTTTGTTGTTTATTGCTTCATAAGCAACTCTTAAAACTTATGTCAATGTTATGTGTGTTTGTCCTGTCCTATCTTGCAATCATATTTTTGTGTCCATATGCAGTTAATATTTTCAGTCTTACATATAATGTGTTTACAAGACCAATAGTAATAAGCTACTAATAGTGATAAAATCTTAAATTATGATGGTATATAAATATATATATTATACCAGGTTTCGATTTTTCATTCAAAACTTGACTGCGAATCGTCAAAACACACAGACTTCTAGTCAAAGAGTTATTTTTACATGAGTGTGTGTGGTGATGGTGAAAGGGCGAAGGAGGATCCAGGCTCCAGTGACAGCTCCGTTTCACTGGTCGACACGAGCTCCAGCCTCACGTGGAGCCCTCTAGTAAACTGGGCAGGGTCTCCCAGCTGCTGTCGGCTCTCCTCCGCCCAAAACTCGCGCCGGTGTCTCGCTGCTCATGCATTTCTCGCGCTCCCGCCACAGACTTGAACCAAGCTTCCCTCCTTCCTGCTCCACCCCTCCCCTTTCCCTTTCAATCTGACGTCGTATCCCGTGAGTTGGAAGGGAAAGAAATTTGAGGAGAGGGTGGGGGTGAGGGTGTCACCATGTCCTCTCACAGTTTTGTACTCCTCAGTTTTTCTCAACCCCACCTTTCCCATGATTAAATTGAAATTAAATTGAAATTTGGACGCACTTTGATGGATTTCCCCCTTTGAAGGTATCCCACCGAAACAGAGGATATGCAGGGACATTGTTAAGTAACGGTGGGTGGGGAAAGGTCATCGGTAGGTGGGGAGAGGTCAGCAAGATAATTAAAACACACAACTCAGCATTATTAACTTGTGACAATTTCTTACAAGTAAAATAGTAAAATTACGATATTAACCAAATATTTATGGTAGTCCCTCAAAGTGTTTGGTAAATAAGACTAGTAATGCTTCCTCTTGAGGTTTTGTCACTTTCAAGATGAAAACAGTTTAATTAAAAATGTTGGTTCATGGGTAATCTTTGGAAAACATAGGTGAGTAATAGTGAGACAGGAAGTTGTAAGTTGTAGATTTTGTTGTCATGTTTTTTTCACATTGTGTTGTTGTGCTGAACATGAATGAACTGTGGTTCCTGGAAAAAAGCCACATTACATGACCTCAGACTAGACCACAGGCGGTGCTGTGTGGTGTAGCTGCAGCCAAGTCACATGATGCAACAGGACCTGTTTTGCCAGATTTCTATCCATATTTGTTTATTCTCACTATACAATTTTTAGGAGCATATTTTTCTCAATACTTAGTTTAATTGTAACAGGTTTATTTTGACCATAAACTTAATAAGTGCTCTCCATATTAATTAATTGTGTAATTAAAATAGCCTCTTGTAAAATACTTAGGCTGCATGAATGGGGTGAGATGAGTTGTGTGTCTCTCTATCGTTTTATCAAAAGCTTACCCTGCCCAGCCCTTCCTAGATGGCTGTAATGGTTTATTATTCTCCTGCGCCTCAGCTGATTGCTTCCTGTGGCTTTAACAATTAAGTGCCATTACACTTGTAATAGTTTGCCCATAAATCCTATGGAAATATATGAATGTAGAAACTGCTCCTTTAATAATGCAATTCATGCATCTAATATTTGCTATGAGCTTCAGTATTCCCAATCAGCTGTTCATTTGGTCCTGTTAAACTAACTATCTGTAGATGGTCTGACACTGCCACCTATTGGTAATTCTGGGTGCCTGCAGTGATTACAAGCTGTGCTGAGGACTTGTCCTCACATGTCTGTCTGAGATTATGTCCAGGCATGTACCAGTGATTCACGGAGGAGGGCTCAGTGAGTCACTGGCTAGCCAATGTCTTATATAGAGCTCCCTAGTAACACCAGTCTGAGATGCTCTGTAGTCTTTGCTGTGGAATTTTTGTTAAACCGATTAAAACAATGGTAAGCCAGATTTCATTTGTTAGAATGGAAAGATAGTTTCTGTTTTATGTTTTGTTACATTTGAAATGGATTTTTTGCACTTATTGAAATGATTTTTTTCCTAATTTTAGACCCAGATTGGTGTTGAGATTCATTTTTTCGTCCTTTGATAACTGATTCATTGTTTTGTCAGTTAAATCTGGGATTAAGATTTATGTCAGCAGGACTTGTGCTAAGAATGATAGGGCCACCATTACTGTCTCATCTGATCATTACTGTTGTTCAGCAGCAGCTCTTTAACTTGTGGATATTTCTCTGTGTCCTGCAGTGTAGAAATATGGCTTCTCACAAGCAAATCCTGAGCGCCCTGGGGAATGGCCCTGCTCGACGAAACCTTTTTGGCCCAGTCGACAAAAAGCAGCTGCAGGTGGAGTACCAGGCTGCCCTGCAGAAAGACCTGGAGGAGGCCTCAAATCGCTGGGGCTTTGACTTCATCTCAGACAAGCCTCTGGAGAGCAGTGACTTCCAGTGGGAGGGCGTCCCGGGAGACAAGGTGCCACTTCTGTATAGATCCTGTATGCTTGTTCGGGGACAGACGGAGGGTCAGATGGTGGCAGTGGAAGGAGTCACACCCAAGGGAGGAAGGGTGGGGCAACCACGGTGTGAGAGTAGCGGAAAGGAGAACATCCCGTGTTCTCCAGACAGGCATGTATTTGATGTGGAGAAAACACCAGAGAAAAGGGAGAACACAGGACTGAAGAGGAAGCAGACAAACATTACAGGTAAAATTTTGACACTCAAGCTTAGTTTGAGTGAGTAGAGCTTTAATATGATGCAGATATTCATGACCTAATTCCCATATTCTCTCTTTGTATCAACAGATTTTTTTCAGGCCAAAAGAAGAATGGTTGGGACGCCACGCAAATCCGGAGAGTAATTTTTGGCGAAGTTTACTGCAAAGATGCCATCATCCCAAAAGAACCACACACAACAGTACTACCCTCAGGAATACCACGCTCCATGCAGAGTCTCCACTGTCACTCATCAGGCGGTTCATCCAGTGGATCACCTGACCACAGACTGGACCTCAGTTACACACCATTAATATCAAGTTAATTAGGGTAATGTTTTCACATTGAGGGGGGGGTTTGGTGTTTTTCCCAGTAGTAAGAAGGGGACATTTGAGCAGAGAAGATTAACGGTAATCTCACAAATCAGTGGATTTATTTCTCATTGGGATCATGGGTATGCCAAAGTGCTGACTGACATTTCCTACTGTACATTCCACAGTGCTGAAGACGCAGAGGCTCAGAACCTCTTGCAGAGATATGATGGATTATCGCAATACTGTACACACTTGAAACAGCTGTCATGTTGGTTAGAATCATTCTTTTCTTGTAATGAAATTATAGAGTGACTGACTAAACTGCAGAATGAATGAAAATGGTAGAGAATGGATGAAGCCCTTTGGCTCCTTTGTTTAAATCCACCATTGTTTTTCTACATTGTGATTTTTTCTGTACAGTGAAGACTAGGAGTCTCTTTTTTACAAAACATTATTATTTATGTGTTCAGATGTTAAATCATGTTTTCTATACCATCATGTACTTATAGGAACTTACTTGAAGAGCTCTGACATCCTGTACCTGCAGTTGCTTTGCATAGATTATTAATGACAGAAGTGCCATCATGTCCTCCTTTTACATCCAGCTACTGTATGTAGAATAACTTTTAAAGCAGATCTTCTTAAGTGCCCCTGCCCAGACTCTGACATGTGTACATCTCTAAGTATTGTTGGTAAGGAGTGTAGCACCATGTCTTTGCAACACTTTTAAACACCTATATTTGGTTTTTCTAAAAGTATATTAGAGATTTATCTATATAGAGTTTAATACAGCACAGTTAAGTAGCGTAGTCATAAAAGAAATGCAGTATTGCACTTACATGTGATAAGTGGTGTGTTCGAAACACCCAGTTTTAAGTGCCTTCACGGCATTTGTTTCGTTATTTGAAGCTCCATAAAAAGACAATCAGAAGAAAAGTGTTCTCAGAAATAAATGTATTATTTACTAAGCTAGGTGCTTTATTAACATTTGGAAATAGAGTGCAATTATAATATATTATGTGTCGTTATCTGCCTCAAAACAAATATCATGTTTGTTCATGACACTTATTTCTTTTATTTGGCAAATACTGCTGCTATGGGTAATCTGAATGGCCAAACAAGGTCACCGTAATGTCAATCCCTAAAAACTGACAGCTTAGAAATGTTCACTGCTGCAGACACGAAGCTAAGCATATAACAGCATTGCCCCAAACAATGAATGCACTTCTGTTTAATAGATGCTTGTGCACAGGTCCTATATATTGTGTTATGATAAAAGCTACAAATGAAATGATCTATCGTTATTTATTGTCAGACACTATTGCTTGTGTTAATTTAGGTGTTTAATTATTGTGAGAATTTCAAATTCCAATAAAATGTTAAAACAAACTTTCTTGTGAATGTGAATCCTGAATTTTGCTTTATTGTGGCCTTTACTATGTGTCATCCTCCTTTTTATGCAACAGTGTTTTTGTGTGTATGCTTGTGTAAGTTTTATTTAAAAACTGACTAACAAGTTGTGAAATAGCTAGGAGTCTCTTCTTCTATTAATGCAAAAAAAAGAAAAAAAAGACAGCCATTCCACAGTAAAATAGAATACAATTACTTTTCTTTCATACTCTTTCAATACTTTATACACTTAACTACTGTCACTACCACTGTTACAGCTGTTGCACTAAACTCCAACAACTACAACTGTACAATGCTATCTATAATATGGATGCATCAGTGATAATATTTTATGCACAATCAATGCTTACACACACTAATTCCATAAAATACTTTCCAAGAGGGACTCATATTTAATTAGGTAGAATAACTCAATACTTGCCTCACCACAGTTACCCACTCTTTGGATTATTGTCACGTCTGTTCAGACGTCACCACTGCTACCTCAGTGTGTGTTCACAGGGAAACACCGGTGTGAGCATGTGCTTTTGTGTAGCATTCCTACGTACTGTAGATAAATAAACTTGGAGCCTGCCCTTTAAAGATGAACTTGCTGAAAAATGAACTTGCTAAACTTTCAACCCACTGAAAATACAATAGATTTGAAAATGTATGATTTAAAACAAAATTCCATGCCAGATTTTATAATTATTTACTACCCATGTTGCTTCAGACTTGAAGTAAAGTGTGTCTAGTGCTCTCTACAGCAGGGGAAAAGTTTCAAAAATTCTAAGAGGGGAAAAATATGCCCTCATTCATTGAACAGGGTGCTGCATAAAAAAAATTAATTAAATGCAATCAGGTGAATAGTGAACGATTGAAAACCATCAGTAAATATGGGCCAATATATTAAATATATAACATATTCATATTTAGTGTATTCATGATTTATTTAGTGAAGACTTTTCATTCTTAAACACCTCTTTTAGTGGAGGTGAAATACAGTCAAGTACATTCACTCAAGTGCAATGCTTGAGTAAAGGTTTGAGGTACTTGTACTTAACTCAGGCAATTATGATACATTTTGCTTCTATTTCTTAACATTTCAGCGGGAAAAGATAAAGATACAAAAACTTATTATACAAAATTTATAACCAGCTAAAAAAAACTAAAACATAATCATCTGTATCTGTTCAGTCACCTAAATCATCTGTTTTTTAGCATCTGTGCTCAGAATGGGCAGGACCTAAACAGGAAGGGACTGCTGTTTTAACCATGGTTTTAACCATAAGTTGGTGGGGCTACATTTAGTTCGTGTTGGGGGGAAATGGTTTTTTTTAGTTAGAAGAAAAACATATTTCAGTACAGCCTCAGAACTGAGCTTAAACTCAATATTTTTGATTGCAAGACCAAGACAAGTTTTTCATAGAGCAGGATACTTAAATTAACAAACTGTAGTAAATCAGCGAACACAACATTTACAGACTTAAGAAGTACATAGAGGATAAACAACGTTTTTTAAGTAGGCATACATTTTTTTTTATCATATTTATTTTTTAATTTCTACACAAAGTAAAAACAAAAGTTAGTTTTGTGGTACATGTGTGAGTGCATCATGGAAGGCATACACAACTGTGCAAGGAGTATTTTTAGCTGTGTACTTAACAAGGTAATATATTTTAGTACAACTATAAAGTCACACCATATCTCATAGTAAACACTCAGTGCTCTAAATCAGTATGCTGTTAGCTGTTTTTTTTGCTAGCATAATCAGGCAAGCTTTAATCAACAGCCATATGGGATCAGTCTTGATAATACACCATAACAAACCATAACTGTTTCACTGGTGAGAGGATATAAATGAGTATGTGTGTATATATATATATATATATATATATATATATGGTAATTACAGTGCAACAATTATGTTCATAGTATTGAAAAGTGAATCATAAAACTTATAAATTGAACATAACAAATAAGTGTGGATGAGCTATCATGATTATCAACCAACAGTAGATACTCCAGCATTTTCACTGGATCAGGGTCACAGAGAAACAGAGTTAGATGGATCCAGATTCTTTATATGATACAGGTGCCATATTTTTTAAGTATTGGAGGCTCATAGCGATAAAAGTGGAGATTCCAGCTTGTAAAGGGATGATAAATGCTCTATACTTTGGGGATGACGCGCAGCGCAATCCACATTGTCCTTTCTTGTATCTAGACCAGGAGCTGACAGGAGGGTCCATCATGGTTGCTGTAGAAACACGTTGTGGCAGGAGCTAGTCTTGTCAGAGTCTTCACATTGTCATTCGTGCTGGCACATTAGGTCTCTTGCAATTTAGCAATTAAGAAACATGGGGTTTCTAATGATTAGCTCAGATTGTGGGGTTCAGTGTGGGGCTCTCTGTGTATGAGTTCAGTGATCATCAGAGGCGATGGAGGCCACTCCTCTCAATTTGCTGTAGGCATTTACTTGTTGGGTAACCGTGTGCAACATGCCACTGAGTACCTCCTTTTGTTGATGGAGGTTGACCACCTGCCGGGAGAGGAGGAAGTTTTGCTTTAATAGATTGACTCTGACAGTGTGGTTGGGGGTATTGTTTTCCTTAGTTAAAGCTTTGTAGTCACTTCTCAGAGCTTGAATTTCCTGCTCCAGTTGTTGTACTCGTGCCCTCATCTTCCTAAGCTGTGGCCTCCGGCGTTGGCTACCAAGTCTGGAGCGTCTTATTTCCATACCTCTCTTTTCCCGCATGTATTGGACCACTTTTAGTAGGACACTCTTCATTCCTTCATTTACCTGCTCTGTGCTTGGGTTTGCCAGTGATTCAAGGGCTGCGCTCTCGACAGGGACCCTCTGAGTGATGGGAACTTCTCCTGGCATTTGTGCTGTCTGTGGTTGGCTTGTTTGTGTCGTCTGAGGACTCATCCTAAGGTCGTGACCTTCCTATAAATAAACTGCTTGGAGCTGGCACCGGTCTAATACATATGCCTATGTCACCCTGGGTGCTCCGATTAAAAACAACGATGACATGGACACACTGTATGTTGTTGTTTACTGTAGGATGAGTTTCTATATGTTTTTCTGCAATACAAGCATAATAAAAAGACAGAACATCAGTATGACGTTACTGTAGATAACGCTAATATGAAGAAACATGTTACTTTGGTTATCATTGCCTATCACCACGAACTCAAAAATAAGTGGTAGTGCTCTTGATTGACCCAAAAAAATGCTTGCAATGCAGAAGAGTAACGTAACGCAAATATGTATGCTAACATGAAAAATACGACCAAAGAAAACATCAGACTCACTTAAAATGCGACATCGCTCGGCTATGCATGTCGGCTAGCTCGCTAACTAGCTTAATTAGCATTGAGGAATTAATACGACGTTGATTAACATAAACACAAATCATCAATAATAACACAGCACACTCTCTGGATAAATGCTGAATCACGATCTATGCACTAGCAGCTGTCCTCTAAAGCAACAAATACGAACAAGCAACACTTACTTTTCTCATGCAGGAACAGTACACCACATCTTTTTTCTTTTCTTTTTTTCTAAATTCTTTATTGAACCAATGAGTAAGAACAGAGGCAGATATAAAATGGAAGAATTTTCAAGAAAAAGAGGAATATATAACTAAAAGTATGAAAAATCAACCAATCAATCAATAAAACAACTCAAATTCAGTTAAACCTATTTAATAAAGAAAGTAGTTTGAGGGCTCTTTTTTCTATAATAAGTTTCAATGACTTACTTAAAGTTTTAACTTATTTCCCCAGTGAATCAAACTTAGTTTCTGCAATTATGAATTAAAAAAACTTTCCCAGTAAAATTATATGTACAAATTGAGAAAAAGTTCTAAGTTTCCATTAGCAGCAAAAATACAAAACTTAATTTCTTTCACTGTCATGGGTGACAGTTCAATGCCAACTTTGCATATCATTTCAGAACGATCAGACTGATTCAAAGTTAAAAATAAATGTTCCAGGTTTTCAAATTCTTCCCAGGAGAAGGCACAATTATTGAAATCAAACTTAAATCTCCGTCCTAAAAAAATTAATTTGTCAGGTAGATTTTATTTAAACTTTGAAACTAATTTCTTTTACTTTAGAAGGGAATGGATATGAGATGTAACTTTTCTCTTTTTTTTACCTCTTCATATTCCTTAAGAATATATTTTCTTCTTACAAGGTTAGAGTACCATTGCTGCAACAAAAATAAATCTAACAAATGTGTTGGTACATTTGTTGTCATAGAAGTTAGTGCCTTTAATGCAGTGCTGTCTCAGTTCAAGTGACACCTTTGAGTGAAGCATGTCCTCTTTAACCACTGATCTCAGCGAGGCTGGAATGGCTTTATCATCTTGTTATGGTTTCTCTATACAGTTAAGTTAAAAATTTCTCACAGAATTGCTCATGCCATAACACACTGCCTTTATCATCCATAAAATGAGCAAAAGCCCAAACTCATTTGGAACATCAATCCTCTATATATCCTCTATGGATTGTACATTTGTATCGTTTCACACAGGCGTGTTATGTGGTGTGAAGTTATGTTTACATATTAATTTCCAATAGAGATAATAATAAACCAAAAAGAGTATCTGTTCTTAATAAACGATTTTTTCACCATTTCAGTTACAAAACCCCATTCATGTCATCAAAATCAATCAAATTCCCACCTTTATCTTCATAGGTTTTAACCATGTCATCCTCCCTAATGCATTGGCATTTGTTTCTCCGTATTGATTTAAAATTGAGATTGAGATTAAAATTGAGATGTTTATGTTAATGTTTTTGTAGATTGTTTATGTTCTTTTAATTGTTTATGTTCTGCAAAAAAAAAATAGATCTGGAACACTTGGTCCTTGATCGTGAAAAGTAACTCTGTAGTGGCTGGTAGAGTCTCAAAAATATCTTTAAAAAGTCACTGGAGATGAGCAGAATCTAGTGCAAGAGAGTTTATAGTGTAAAGACATGAAATTACAGCAATAAACCCAAGCTGGCCAAAGAGCCTAGCTGAACTCCGGTCTATACTACACTGCCTTGTTTACTGTGTGATTCTTGGGATCTTCTCCCATAAGAAGGTTCAATTTAAACAAATTGTATCGGTGCTTCATCCTTCCGAGGCTCCTCCTCCCCTTTTAACAAATCAGAGCTTGAAGAAACCTAATGTCTTGGGCCCAAACATGTCTGGGTCCACCTGGGCCTGTACTGTCAGGCAATTTTTCAACCTTGGCTTGAGATACCATTGGAGCCCTTCCAGGTATATTCTACTGAAGTCATAAATGGAACTAATTGTGCCTCCTCATGATTGCACTATATTTCAGATCTTCCCTATCTGTACTTTTAAAAGAGTATAAGTAATATAAGAGTACAGCATAGATACACATGAGAATGTATGTGTATATGCACGATTGATAAGTATGGTATGTTAAAATGCACACAAAGTTATCCCGATAAAGTGTATCAAAGAGAGAGAGAGAGCAACAAAGGAGTCTTTTGTCTTTTGTCTTTGTCTCTTGTCTCTACTTTTGATGCCTTGTGTACATTTTGCTGATAGCACTTGTGCAGTTTTACTCAAATCAAATTTTGAATGCATAATTTTTACTTTTACTTTTAATAAGTATTTCTATTCTTTGATTTCAATTAATTGATGTCACATTATGTCCATGAATGAAGCCTTTCTTTTTCCTCTTTGACATTAATTTTTTTTCTTAGGTGGAAATGAAAGCCTGCTCTCATCTGTTTAGTGGGTATCCCTTCCCTCACACACACCGGCACACATGCCAGCACAGACTGAGATCTGAAGCTGGGTGACTACCACTTCAAGCAGCCCAAAGTAGCTCAGACACCACACTTTTCATCCCTTGTGAAGAAGGTAAAGTGAGAGAGTGAGTCACTGCTCAAACAGACGCTGTGTACTTTGGCACCACATCACTGCAGCCCCTCACCGGCGCACACTGGGTGCATGTGTTTATATTGGGGAGATCTCAGGGATGAAAGGCCTGGAGCGAGGCCCTGCCACAGGCCCTGCTGTATTCCCTCCCCCTCTCCCCTCCTCCCTGTGGCTCTCCTCTGGCCTCAGCAGCACAGAGGCACCTGCACGCCTGCGCTAAGCTCTCCCATCCCCCCACCCGTTTCCCTCCATCATCTGTCCCTTAGCTCCCACATCCATTATAGGGCAGGACAGCTCGCGTTTGCATTTAGACTGATACAGAGAGAGAGGTAGGAGAGTGAAACAGAGGGAGGCGGAGGGAGCATATGACACAAAGGAGAGAGAGAGAGTGAGAGAGAGAGATCAGAGCATAGAAGAGATAGAGAGAGAGGGGAGAGAGAGAGGGAGAGAGAGAGAGGGAGGGAGTGGGAGGCTGCAGATATCGATGGCATTAACAATGGAGTATTAGGATCCAGTGAGGGGATAGCCAGCCAGACAACGGCTGAGGGTAAAGATATTTGAGGAGGGGGGCTCCTCCTCAGTGAGCACAGGGGGAGGAGGAGGCAGGAGGAGGAGGAGGAGGATGGGCCTCGAACACAGACTTGCAATGGCACTGCAAAAATTGGATTAAAGCAGTATGGTAACGTTTCTAATTTAATTTATTGCTGTGCTGCTTGTGTCTCATCCTCATGTGTTCGCATCCACTCTTGTTGACATCCATCGACCGTCTCTCATGTCACGGTGCGTCCGATGCTGAGTGAGGAAGGCACAGGCATTACCCCCCTGTCCTCCTGTTTTTTGTTTTTTTTTTCTCATGCCATGGACATCTGTCACCTCCATCCTCATCACAGCCCTGCTTCTCTTCCGACCTCCACAAGCCTCTTGATTCATCATCGGATCATCACCCTGTTGTGCATTTTTTTTTTAAAAAAGGACACCGTTAGATTAAGAGCATCTGGTTTGTGTTGTTTTTTGTTGTCTGTTTTTCACCCATTTGTAATGCTGGACACTGCATCGCCTCCTCATATGAGGCATAGCTTTGCTACTGCAGAAGCATCACACTTTTTCTGACAAGATCAGAAACGATTAACCACAAGGGACTGCAGTCATCTGTTTTTGCTCTCCATTATGATGTGATTGTAACCTACTTTTAAAAGAAAAATGGAGCACACTTAGTAGGCTATTATAATACAAACTGCATGCATATGTAAGAATAGCACGAGGAGCTTGTGCTTTCGTGCTGTCACGCAAATAAAATGCATGTAAATCCTTGCAACATCCCTTCTAGAGAAAATTAGAGCAGCGCTATGAGATGCTTGGTTCATGCGCCGCCTTAGCTCTTGTTTGCAGGGTCTGATTACACTGTTTTGGCGTCAGGCAGAGGGTCATTAACAAGCCCTCCATCTGCCAAGCTACACATATACATGTAATGACCAGGGGATCCCCTTATGTATCAGTGAGGTGTCAGCTCGTTGTTCAAAAAGATTACAACCACAGACTGAAAAGTAATACAGTTGTCAAGATTGATGCCAGAATTAGCAGTGATCAGAACACAAACAGAGACATTTGCATACATTTGCATGGACTCTAACCTACATTTCATCATCAATATTATAAATGTCACTTTCTACACGCTGTCATGGATTTAAATGTGCCAAGAAGCATGCTTTCATTGCCTAATTTCTCATATAAATCTAATGCAGTTCGAAAAGAAAGTAACTTGTCTGTAGTGAAGCTGAGTTTCTGAGGCTGTGCAGGGCAGGAAGCAGTGTAATTATGTATCATCTAATTAATGCATGATGGCCTTTCTGTGTACTCTCTGATGTCTTCACCAAATCAATTAGGAGCATTACCACCAAGGGAGGAGAGTAACTAACTGAGAGTTTATTTATATTTAAGACACTGCTATTCCTTAATTTCCAATACATTTCCTATAACAAAATCTGCAATTTGGTAACAGCTAAGGGGCAAATTGGGGCCAATTTCTCAGGATGTTCTTTACCTCAGCTTTGTGGTAAGGTTTATCACTATTTGTCCATTTCCAAATGCATTTTAATACACTTAAACCCAATAGATATTTGTAATTGTTCAATTATTACTATAAATAATCGAAAAGATTTTATTGATATGCAGACTTTGGGTTACACAGAAAGCAAATTCATTAAACATGTCGTTGAAAACTTCAACACTATATTTACTGTTCTTATTTAGTTTTTTCAAGACATTTCTAAATATTATTTGAAAAATGATGGACCTTATGTTAAAAACAAGTCTTGATTTTTTCTTGTGTAATGTTAGTAGTACTTAATCTACAGTAGTTTTAGTACTTTCTCCACTACTGATTACCTCCCTCTGCCCTCTCCTTCTCCCAGCTGGACAAGAGCGAGGTGGCAACCCTAGGCTTACCCTCCACCACTAGTCATGGAGGCTCTGACAGTAACATTAGTGCTGAGGGAGCGGCAGCAGCGTCTGGGGTCATGGCTGGCGGTGCTGAGTGTTCGGGGACCGGTGAGCCGCAGAGGACGCGAGCTGCTCTGGAGCACCTACAGCAGAAAATTCTGAAGGTCACTGAGCAGATCCGCGTGGAGCAGGAGGCCCGGGACGACAACGTTGCTGAGTACCTTAAGTTGGCCCACAACGCCGACAAACAGCAAGCGTCCAGGATCAAGCAGGTGTTTGAGAAGAAGAACCAGAAGTCAGCACAGACCATTGCGCACTTGCACAAGAAACTAGAGCACTATCACAAAAAGCTAAAGGAGATAGAACAGGTAGGTGAGCAAGTGTGTGTGTGTGTGTGTGTGTGTGTGTGTGTGTGTGTGTGTGTGTGTGTGTGCAGCTACTTTTGTCTTCATGCGGTGCTGATTTGGATAATTATCTCCTGGCTGACTCCAACAAGTCTTAAACTATCTGTGTGAGGACCATTGTGTCCAAATATAGACTAATGGTCTACATCTGCGAACACTCATTTAAACCAATGCATCATCCTGTGTCTCACCTAAATCTCTACAGGGCCTGCTTTCCTCTTCTATCATCCTACAGCTTCTCTCCCTTTAACCTAATCACCTCTCCCCCTCCTTTGAGATCCTCCACTTCTCTGCTTCCTCATTTCTTTTCCCTCTCTGCAGAATGGACCAGCCCGGCAGCCCAAGGATGTCCTGCGGGACATGCAGCAAGGATTAAAGGACGTTGGGGCCAATGTTCGTGCTGGGATAAGTGGTTTTGGAGGCGGAGTAGTCGAAGGGGTCAAAGGTGGAGTATCTGCCCTCACTCACACAGCCGTGGTATCCAAGCCGAGAGAGTTTGCCAGTCTTATCAGGAACAAATTTGGCAGCGCAGATAACATTGCTCACTTAAAGGACACACTTGAGGATGGAGTAGGGGGCCACTCGGAGGACGCACCCACTCCCCGAGCCCTGAGCGGAAGTGCCACTCTGGTCTCCAGCCCAAAGTACGGCAGCGACGACGAGTGCTCCAGCGCCACGTCTGGCTCCGGAGCAGGCAGTAATTCTGGTGGGGCAGGCGGAGGAGTGGGACTGTTAGGTCCAACAATGGGGAGTCCCAGACTGGACGGGCACCACCACCACCATCACCACATGCACAGCTCTTGGGACTCTTTGCTTGAGGGCCTGCAGGAGATCAAAGCCAGCCAGGCACACATGGAAGATGCCATTGAGGACATGAAGGGTCAGCTGCAGAGTGACTATTCATACATGACACAGTGCCTGCAAGAGGAGAGATACAGGTACACACCCAAAAAAACAAAACAGAACAGAGACACATGTGAACTCTGGTGTATTGGGTAAAGTTTTCATAATGTAGTTTCACTTTTTTGCTTCAGTGAACATTGAATTAATCCCCACCATGACCTTAACTTTAGGCCTTAAACCCCATTTGTTCCCACTGAAGATTTATATAAATCTTTCCAATGAATCACAAATGCAGGATTAAACTACAGTGCCCATGTTCTTCATAATAAAGAAACATGTCAGCCAGTGCATCAGTGTGTTCGACTGATGCATTTTTTATAGTTTTGGACGCAATGAAAGGACCATGGCAATGAGGGATAAGCTGAAGGCATCTGATACACAAGAAATACCTGACTATGGAGGATATAGATATATACATATTTTAAGATCTTTTGCATTATTTTCAAGAATTTTGTGTGTGTGTGTGTGTTTGGTACTGTATATTCAGGTATGAACGACTTGAAGAACAGCTGAATGACCTAACAGAGCTGCACCAGAATGAGATGACTAATCTTAAACAGGAACTCGCCAGCATGGAGGAAAAAGTCGCCTACCAGTCTTATGAGCGGGCGAGGGACATTCAGGTATAAATCATTAAAAAACTCCTGACAACTTGGCTTTAAAACTCTTACATTTTTATATTTTAAATATTGATGATCTGATAAGAAAAAGATCAACATGTTTTTAAAAAATCTGGTTATTAATTAAGAGTAAAAAACTGCTTTTATCAGATTTGACAGACACAAACAACACTCCAACCATAAATAGATTCTGATTCAAATTATGCTTAATCCTGACTGGTGCATTGAACTGGGTGACATCACATCTGTTCCAAGTGATCCCCGCCCACTTTTAATCACAGAGAAGACCAAGAGAATAAAAATCTCTCTGGTGAAATTACTAAAACCTTTCTAACTTATGCAGAACTGGTGTGTTGATGTGGGACCCTGCACTCTTACTGAAAAGCTGAAAAAAAAAAAGGTTTTAAGGGCCTTTAAAAATTCA
Organism: Acanthurus leucopareius; assembly: GCA_029814765.1. Lineage (NCBI taxonomy): Eukaryota > Metazoa > Chordata > Actinopteri > Acanthuriformes > Acanthuridae > Acanthurus > Acanthurus leucopareius. Next base: position 3,569,610 of record JAQMCX010000029.1, on the reverse strand, counting down.
TGGTTTTCCCTCTGTGTGGGCTCGTACTTGCAGGAGGCTGTGGAGTCGTGCCTGACCCGCATCACTAAGCTGGAGCTGCAGCAGCAACAGCAGCAGGTCGTCCAGTTGGAGGGAGTGGAGAACGCCAATGCTCGAGCTCTGCTGGGCAAACTTATCAACGTCATCCTGGCGCTCATGGCTGTGCTGCTGGTCTTTGTCTCCACCCTGGCCAACTTCATCACCCCGCTGATGAAGACCCGAGCCCGGGTGGCCGCCACCGTCCTGCTGACCTTGCTGCTGTTTATCCTGTGGAAGCAGTGGGACTTTGTGGAGCCGTGGCTGCTGCCCAGCTGAGCTCTCTGCATGAGAGAGACTCCAGTGGGGAACAGAGCAGAGAGGCTGGTTTCAGATCAGTCACCACCACTTAAGGATGGACACCAAAATAGAATGAGAGTCGCTGCTGGTTCCCTACAAAGCTGGAGCATCTGAGGACAAAAAAATGGCACTTTTGGTGAGGAGTGGACAAGATCTGGCAAAGAAAAGTGCTAAGAGGTGTTTACAGTGAGAAAGAACAGATATTATCTGCTTGCCAAGCAACAAAAGACATCATCTCATCTCATGCAAAACTATTGGTGTTGATGGCCAATCATCGATTGCATTGCTGTCACCAAAAAACTACGTTTCTCGGAAGAAATCTTTGAATCGACTTTTTCTAATTATTTCTGATACATGAATTACAAAGACTAGAGCGACTTATTAATGACTTTAAAATGCTGATCATGTTCATGTTCGCTGTAACCTTCATGTTGAAGCTATAGTATATGTAAGAGGAAAAGTTTTTTTTCATGAATGTTATGTGCTCATGCATGTCTCCATACGTGCACTAAGATGCATCTAACCGGCATGAGTTAACATTTCATTAATGACAAAATTAATCTTCTATTACTGCCATTTTGTTGTCATAAATACAGCGCAGACATGTTGTATCTCAACATTCCTGATGTGTTTCACATCCTGTTCTGGTGTTGAAGCAGTGCTGTTAGACACGGTTCTTTCTTTTCTGTCTTTTTCTTGAAGTTGAACGAACTCTTTTGAAAAAATTGCTGTTATCTGAGATAAGTTCACCATAAAAATCGTAAAATCTGTTCTGTCCATAAATACTCTTTCATAACCACTATTGTAGAACTGCTACTATCCACAGTGTCAAATTAACTGGCATGTAAAATTGTATCAAAGTTTATATCCAGTTTGCAAAAAAATCATTATTGCTGTTTTATTAAACAATGTAAGAAATAAATGATTTCATATATTAGGCTGACCTTGAATATATCTTCATCATCTTTTATCTGAGACTGAACTTGTTGATTGATTAAAATGTCCTCAGAATGTAAGTAGAGCAACATCTTCCATCACATAAGATATCCAATTAATGGTCAGCCACTTTCTGCAGCAAGGCACCTGTCTTAAGAAATACAGTATTTTTTTCTTTTGGCTTTCCTATTAATAGTTTATAAAATATTCTAAAAGCTATATAAATATATTTTAAGTTACTAATAAGAACAACTCTTTGGTTGTCAATTCTTGAAAAACTGCTTTCTCATCAACTCACCTTTTGGAAAAAGGCTGCAGAGGATCTGGACTAAAATCTGTGTAATAAACAACTTATTAAGTATTCATTAATGAATTAACATCATCAATAACCACACTGTTACACCAATCAAAAGACATTTTACAACCTGGCAACTGAGATTATTTGTTTTTAGCAATGTGTAATTGCTGCACTTTAATAATTAATTTACCTTTAATAAAGTCATTGGTAACAACTTATGAACCCTTTATAAATAGTTTATTATTAGACATTTGTGTAGAGTAAATAACAAAAGCTTAAAGAAGTTGATATTGTTTTTGTCATCCTGCAAATTCACTCAATACAACAAAATAAACAGCTATAATAAAAGAAATAACTAATGTTTTAACTAGAGAGAAAGTTATTACATCAACGTTGAATTCCACGACACAGCTGACTTTACACACTACAAGCAATGGTAGATGCAAGTACAGCTCACCTTTAGAATGACGGTGTTGTTCCATATCTCACTGAGAATAAAACCAACTTTTACTTTAATATTTAGTCTTGACACGACTTTTGTCAAAGGACCAAATGGTTCTTTTGTGCTTACAAGGTTGAAATGTTCTCATTTTAAAGTAATGAGACAGCAGTCACTCTAGCCACAAACTGTTATACTGGAAAATGCTAGCATGTAGCAGAGATGCTCGTAACGAGGGGCAGAGTCATAAGAGTCAGAGAAATTAGTTTTTATAGGTATATATGTTAACATTAGCTAACATCAGCCTCCGTAAGCCAGTGCTCATACCAGACCTGATGAAACTGTAACAGCAAACTCTGCGAATGTAAAGAAAATGAGTGATGCTGCATTTTATTGCTTATAAAGGAAACTTTTCAGACTTGCTTTAGGGATAATATGGTCTCATAATTCATTGAGGTAATTATGACAATCTTACAAACAATGAAGGACAAGAGGTAGAGAGGATGTATGTTTTGATCCCAGACTCCTCTAGACTACACATGAAAGTGTCCTCAGGCAAGATTTGCTTCTTTGCCACCAGTGTATGCATGTATGTGAATGTGGGTGTGAAGTAGGGATGCAGATTTGTGTTGCAAAGTGCTTTAAGTGGTCAGTTGCACTAGAAAAAGATTTTTTTTCCACACTTTTCAGATTTGGCACACAAATGCATTGATGCTTGATTTTTTTCATTGTGGTACATCAGTAAACAGGATATGGGAACCAGTTCACAGCTGTGGGGAGAAATAATCTTCAGAGATTAATGTCTTCTCATCAGCATCATCTTTGTCTGGACCAGATTACAGTTATTTTAGGTTACAAATCTTCAAGAAAGCATTAGAGAAGCAGAATTATTACAAGGTTTCAGATCAGATATGTATCCATCTGCTACTCCTAAGTTCCTCTTCACTATAACCATTTCTGTTATGTTTCTGTTGTTTTTCCTGACATCCTTGTATCCTCCTTTAATGCCGGTGCTGTAACGGCTACATGAGTGAAGCTACACACAAAAATGCTCATAACCTGAATGAAAACTTCACATCTTTTATGACATTTTTTAACAATCACTCTTAAATGAATACAACTCAGAAAAAGTTTCAAATTTGCTTTGTCTTTTTAATAATTACTGTCAGGCAAAACCCATATGATCATTACATTTATGACAGGTATTCTTACAGTACAAGACAGAACTCAAGGGGATCAGAGCCAGTGGCATGGCCACACCTGACCACTAGAAAGTAAGACATTCATCGTCATTAGATTGTTCCAACTTTAACATAGAGTTCACAAATGTATTTTGCATTTGACTCGTATCAAACACAACAGTTTTTCTTGATTACCTAGCAAATTCTAAAGACCTTGATAGAAACAGCAGTAGAGTAGAAAAGAACATTGTATTACAAGCAGAAGAATTCCTGATTTTATCTTAATTTCCTGTCAAGATGCAAGATGTACAATATATTGCTTTCAGGTGCTCAACTCAAAATGGTTACCCCAAGTCTCCTAACAACACATTCTTCAGTAACGCAGTCTGCCCCTTTTCACTTACTTTTTTTCATCTCCTATGGTTAAAAAACACAGAAGCCGTGTCTCCAGCGTGGGCTCACACTAGCCTAACCGTTCCACCACAGAGGGAGCTGCCGTTTAAAGATACAGGAGCTAAAAGATGAACAATCACAAAGATAGGACCGACAATATTAGCCCCTCCTCAAAAGTGCAGCGTTCCATCGCTCATCTCAATCAAAGTGTCTGAAACTCATACTTTTTGCTTCTTTTCATGGAAGTGAAACAGAGTGACTACAAAATAAACTAAAACAAAAACGATTCCTGTTCACTGAAAGCGCAGGACACAGTATCCAGTCATAGCAGTACACTTGAGGAGAGGACATGATGACATACTAATGACACAGGAATGAGTATTCAAAGTTTCCAGAAGTGACATTTCACAATAATTAAAAAAGCTGAACAGGTGGCAACACAGAGTCTGGACTTAAGTCGGTTCTGTCACTCATTTTCGTTCAAGTGGACCAATACAATGATGTTGAGAGATGTACCTTTTATAAGATTTAGTGCATTGGCATCGAATGTAGCTGTATATATAAAACACACATTAAACAACATTATTGTGATAAAAATGTTCCAAAATCCAGAATCTGTGTTGTCTGTGAATGTAAAATGCTGTCTCAGGAGAGTGCCTGGTTGGCTCGAGACTCAACAGACATGAGCCTGATTGTTTTTTTGTTTTGTTTTGTTTGTGTTTTTTTTTTTTTTAGACATGGACACACAACTTGGTGTTCAGCAGGACAGAGTCGGACCTGCTCCCACAGTCTCCACAGCTGTTGACCAGCATGCTGGTCCCACAGGCTGAGAGACCCGTGACCTCATTTATGAAAAGGTTTTGATTATTTCTAGTTTAAATCAAACATAAATCAAAAGATATCCAGTCGAGCATTTTTTATTCAAATCCACCGATTATTTTCCTTGGTAATGTAACAGAACGTATACCATTGTCATTATTATCTTTCCCATTCGGATTATGCTGCTAAAATTTTCCCCCTTGACTCATGATTGTGGCTGTCCCACTGCCCTCCTTGCTATCTTTTTTTAGTAAATCATTTTAAAGTGATTGTTTAATGACATCTAGGAAAACATCAGAGAACATTTTCATAAATGCAGCCTTTAGTTGCCACGTACAGGTCGACATCACAGCGAGAGGTACCTAGGCAGACCTCTGGGTATAGAAGAGAATATAGGCCTGAGTGTTGCACACTTCCTCGACACTGCAAACCTTCATCTCAGAGTCATTACAGTGGACCCAGAAACCTGAGAGACAAAAAAAAGGTTAAATATGAAACAGGACAAAATTTTATGGGTCGATCTGAATTAGGTCAGGCCTCTCTTACCTCCTTCTGTATTGTAGCAGTATGCAGTGTAGTGCCCTGAGCCAAAGCCTTTCCCATGATGCATAACTACAGCAGACAGATCGTAGGTGTAGCCTCCTCTGTGGACAGAGTGACCTGAGCCTGTGCAGCAGTACGGTTTGATGTTCAGAACTTGGTCAAAGGCCACATGGACGCCGATTTTCTCCCTATGGTTCCGCCCTGACCATCTGCCGTACAACAGGGACGAGTTAGCATCAGATTAAAACATCAATGCTTTCTGCTTTCAACTACAAATCACAACAAAATACAAGACTGGGTTTACCAGACTGTCATTGAGCTTAAATTGTGTGATTAGAAGTAACCAGCCTGGAAAGAAACTTGCCTGAAGCGTTTGAGGTGCAGCCGTAGAACCTGAGGTAAACGGTAGATCAGAAGCTGCTTACGTGCCTCTGACAGAACTAAGGGTTTGTGGGATGACTTCCGTCTTCTTTCTGTCAGATCATGAAACAATGAGACGGATGGAGAGTCAGTATTCAAATGCATATTACTGATGTCATGCTTTGTTTTAGTGTAGAGATCGACAAGCTTTCTCATTTTATCAGGCTATGTAAGTAGGTAAAACATTTGGAAGGCCTCCACAAAGGATGCCACCCTCATTATTGAGTCTCTGCCTCCTGCAAGATCGTCAGCAGTGGGTTAACACTCCTCACTCTACCAACAAGTCATTTTTCTCAGTCTCTGCTAAGTCACTCAGAGGAGAAGTGTTGGCCCACTGCTGGAGGCGCAGCCCCTCGGTCAAATCTGAACAAACTGCTAAGAACGCAGAAGCTTATTATAATTATGTGAAACACAACATGATTAAAGCCATTTGCCAAAAGCTATTCTTTTTAACTGGTGCACTGAGCTTGATAAGACAACCATAGTTTTTTTTTTTAATCTAATGTAATTCAGTTAAGTTGAAGAGTGGGCTTTTATCCCGGTGTAATAGACTGACCCAAGGTCAAAACCTTCCAAATCTGCTGACTCTGCGATAGGCCTGCACTATATGTGGAAAATCTTATCTGTGTGATAACAGTGTTTAATGTTGGGATGATGATATGACTTGTGATAAATAGGCAAATGCTAAAGATCCCAAAATGATGAATAGCCTATGTCCAGAGAATAAAACAATTAGTTAATTATTTCAATGCTTTCACTGAACAAACTGCATGTATCCAGGGCTCCATCTATTTGGTCAAATCTGCTGAGTGTTAATAACAGCATGTGTAAATAAAATATTTTTTCTCATTCCCTGTGTTTCAGACAAACTTTATGAAAGTGCATTGTACATAATTATATCTCAGTGACATGAACAAAACTATTTATTGGTCAGCATGCTTTGCATTGTATTAAACTTTATACTTACTGTTGCAGTGGTTGCAGGCGTAGATGCTGCCTTCAAGAGACTCCATCTCTGTAAACTTGGACAGCATCTCGGTGAGGGTGCAGCTGCGCTGGTAACCTGTGGAGCCTGAGCCTTTGCCTATGCTGTGGTATCGCTCTGGAAACTCCAAAGACAAATCCCAGAATGGCTCAACTGTGTTAGACTTGTGCTTACAGGACAGACACGTCACCTGAAAAGTACACAGCGGAAAGAGAAGAACAGGTGAGGACTCTGATGAGAAGTACTTGTCATGTTTGTTGAGAACACCTGGTCTAGGTTGAAATTTTAATTACCTGAGACAATTTCTGAATAAAATACACCAAGCATCACAGAAACACTTTGTTTTATAGAAAATATCTAGATATTTTAAATTACACTGAATACATTGTATAGTATCTATAATGCCACAGGTTTCTATCAAGAATGTTACAACCTAAAAGACTTTGAGTGATATACAAAGTTAAAAACAAATCCTTGTTTGGAGAGAAAGGGTTGTTCTGAAATCTTCTCAAATTACATTGCCTCACTTTTTCACTGTTATGCTCTGAGATGCAGGTTTAAGACAAGTGTTTTAAGGTGTAGATGAGGTGAAGGAGAAAAAATATGGCTGTACAGGTCTCCAGTTTACATTACAACGACTATCTGTTTTTACGATTAGTCATGTCAGTGACAAATCAGTGTTTTGAGAAATGTGTGAAAGTGCCATATGTTAAACAGAGAGCTGGGACAGGCTGATCTCACTAGAAAATGTTTTTTATCAGCACATATCTGATGTGTTGACAGTCTCACCTGGCTGAGTAGCTGCCCGTGGAAGATGGTGTTAAGAACCTTTAGCACTTGCTTGGATAGCTTCCTCTTTGTGATGGGGATAACTATCCTGCGTTTGGACCCCTCTGTGTCCAACTCCTGCTGCACCTTGTCCAGCAGCTCACACAAGAACTCCTGGGCGTCCTGCTGGTCGTAGCCACGGAAAGCTGGGATGAGGTTCCACACAGAGTGCAGCATGGCAAAGGGAGACACCAAAGACCACCGACCTGACCACATGACCCTGAAAAGTGTATGTAACTCATGGCACAGAGACACCTGCTGGCGGGTGGAGCAGCGAGGCTCCTTGGGTTGGACCAACTCCGCAGCCTGTGGGGAAGGCGGGGCACTTTCTTTTTTGCCCACGGGCAAATTCCAGCTGCCTGATTTCCCCATGCGTCCAAGAGGGCATCCCGACAATGCTGTGTTACCACTGCTGACTACACCTCCTGTCACACCCTTCATCCCCTGGGAGTGATTGGTCTTGGCCAGCAGCTCCTCAGTCTCACACAGGTCCAAAGTGAGAAAACACTCCCTGAATTTCTGCAGGTGGCTCAGCACTTGCAATATAGAGTTCATGTAGCATGTGTTCCCCAAGTTGCGCAGACCAGTGACACCTGGAGCAAGTCTCCTGCGGGTTACCACGTGCCTGGAGTAGTACCTCCTCAGTTTGGCAGCTCTGCCATTCTGAGGAGCTTTTCGGGACAGAGTAAGAAGGGAAGGCTTCTTGGGAGGAGGAGGTAGGCGTTCTGGGGGGTCGCGAAATTTGCGAGGAATGAGTGTGATGGTTGAACGTGGAGCCTGAGTAAGAAGCCTAGCACTCTTTCTAGGAGGGACGTTGCCAAGCTCTTCCATCAGTCTCCTTTTCACGTCTTTTTTTTGTCTTTTCGCTTCCTCAAGTTTCTCTTTACGCTGATTCTGCAGCTCCTGATGTTTGCTGATCCACGTCTGAAACATCTTTCCGAGAAGTGCTTTCCTCCTGTGACGTAAGGCCAGCTGCATGGCAGGCTGCGGCCCACTTTCCCCGATCCAGGGGTTGCATTCCCCCCCAGTCGAGGAGCGTAGTGAGCGTCTACCTGGGCTGCGTACAGTAGAGAGGGCCCCTCTGAGGAGTTTGAGGTCTCCTTCGGCGTTATCATTGAGTACATAGTCTCCACAGGCAAAACAGAACACATCCAACTCACGCACCTCCATAGCCAGTGGGTGGTGTGACTCCTGAAAGTGTTTGAGTGAGTGCTCCTCCATGAAACGTCCACAGGCCACATGGGAGCACTTCAGGCAGGCCCACACTGAGTCGGTGGTGCTGCAGTCGACACAGTGCCATTTTTGCGGATTGAGGATTGAATGGTCGTGGCCCAGACGAAGGCGTCCCACGTGCTTACAACGATCCATCTCTCCTGATACACATGTGGCCTCAGTGATAGGACACACGTCCCGTAACCAAGCTGCAACTCATTCTGAGATGAGATTTGGAGGGAAAAATACAAGTTAAGATCTGACATCAGTTCAGTGAAAGGTTTTAAATTTGAATGAATGAGCATGCACACACACACTGCACTGTGACAGACAGTGACAGACCATTAAAAAAGGTATACATACTGTAACAGTAGTTTGCTTGATCAGGTTTGGGACAGTACATCACAACATCTGCAGAGAACTCAACAGCACTGTGCAGCTTGATCATCCATGTCCTGTCACCAGCGGCACCAACGGGAACTTTATGAGAAACAGGAATCAATCAGATAAATGCATTGCTGCTGCATTAAGACTGTAGATAATTACGATTTACTAATTAATACCTGTCTCTTTTACTGACAGATTTTCAATTGCATAGTAACTCGATGCACCAAAACTATTAAAATCAATAAAACATTCCAAACTGTTTTCAGTATTTGCTGTGGAAGCCTGGTCACCACAACACTACACATTTCACCACTTCAAGGATACCCAGCACTTAGGAAGTCTTCAAAAAACACACTTAAAAAGGGTATCCACTAGTGTGGGAAAATATATACACCCTTCGCTAGTGGTTTAAATAGCAATGGTTCAAGTTTATCATGTTGGTCAAAATTATGGTTTTCTAATGCAAACTTGTACAAAAAAAAAAAAAATTAAACATTTACTAATTTGAACAATTTATTTAAAACAACACCATACCCTGAAAACTGAATCTGACTGAAAAAATTCTTGAACAAACTTACACTCTGACTGCAATTTTACTTTTGACTCCAGAAATGCAAAATAGAGCATAAACTATGTGTAAAAACCACTTGATGAATGTGAAACAGTTTCACACTTTTTTCTCATGTGTTTTAAGTATTTTAGACAGCTTTCCTTCCCCTTCAGAGAGCTTGGGCTGAACAGTACTTCTTTAATATTACAGGCTTTTAAGGTCCATTCAGACATTGCGCGTAAAACTGAACTAAACAGATAAGCTCGACTTGACATCAGACAGGATAAATAGTTCAGACCACATTGTAACCATTGAAGTTAAAAGAAACAGAGGGACAGCTGTTTTGCTGAAAATGCAATGTTATGCCGTTCATGTGGTCTTGTAATGTAAGTAGATGACTGATACATGGTACTGGAGTCTGACATTGAAAATATGTCCCTCTTATTGAAAGACAGTACACGTTAATTTCCATAGAGACAATATTTACATCTTAAAAATAGCCAAACTGACAGGCGTAGATGTTAACACGAAGGAAACAGTCTATCCATGTAAATTATGTGGTTAATCCGTGTAATTGTCTACCTCACCAGTATCAGCGCTGTACTACACCATTCTTCTTGCCTCTTCCATTTCTCTTTGTATGAATCATCGACTACTTTTAAAACTAACATTCTTTAAAGAGAATGCACCATTAATTTGCGGCTCCGTGCAACTGGTTTCTCTTCAGTTGCATACGAAAATCATGCAGTGTTATGTTGTGCTATTGTCGCTGTACTGTGTTGGAAGTGTCTATTAACGCATGTGACGCTGATATTCACAAATGTTACAACATCCTAACATTACCTTTCAGTGTTTTACACGCTGTTGTCTGGATCAGACTGGCTGGCTCCTCACGCCATGCTAAGCTACCTCACCATCACCATGTTCAGCCAGAACAAAGAACAGTCAAAGAGCCACTCTCCAAGAACATCCAACAACTTTGTTGGTCTGAGGCTGCCCTGCAAGCACTAAGTTAGCTAACGCCGCTAACCGCTAGCTAAAGCAGCTCTGCACAGGATTAGCGCTGCCTATCCTTTTACCGTCTTATTAAATAATGTACGTTACTTTGTAAAACACATATGACTCGTTTGGCACCAAGGAGCTAACATTTGTGTTATTAGCCTGCTATAGTGGCTAGCGTTAGCTCTATGGCTAACGCGTTTGCTGAGGACAATCGAAGTTAACCTAACGGTTGTTGTTTGTCGCTAACGTTAACTAACTATAACACTGTACGGTTTAGCTCGCTAGCGAACTGCGCCGTTAATCATTAAAAGCTCCCCGGCGATTTTCATCACATAAAGCCGGTTACTGGAGTGTGCGTTAACGCTGAGCCTTATCTGTGCTCGTTACTACATTTGTATCATCTGATAATGGAAAAGCTGTGCAACGTTACCATCGCCAACATGCATCCATCCGGTACACTCAGAGCTAGTTGTTGTCCTCCTCACAGATTGAACAACCCAACTCTCGATCCGAGCCCAGACCCTGCTGCTCTCATTGGACTGGATGTGAGCGGCAGCCGGGCTCTCATTGGCGGAATGGCTGAACAACAGGCAGCAGGATGGACCGTCCGTCCGTCCACCCACCGAGGCCACATGGAACAATAACCGAGGAGAGGCTAGTCTGCACACCGGGCAAAGAGGACAACTGCCCCTGAGCACCTGACTGACCCCTGTTCAAGCTTAATGGGCTGCTGAAGCTGTCATGTGGAAACCACTTATCCCAAAATCCAAAACAGATCTGGAGCCTTCATCATTGGAAAATGATTGAAATTCAAATTAACAATGGTGCCACGTTTCCCCCAATTTATTATATGTGAACATGGATAAAAATTCTTCGATTAATTTTGCAATTTAAATACCATGAAAGTCTTTTATACGTTTCAGCCGGCTTTATTTTTATGCTCTCCTCAATGCGATCCTTAAAGGTTCGGCAAAATTTTTTGTCACACTTTACATTTTGACCTGTCAATCAGTGATAGAACAAATGTTCAAATCCTTCACATCTACTGAAAGAGCAATAACATAATGTAAAGTAAAAGTCCTTAATAGTAAATTCCCTCTCTGAGCTGTAGATTGTAGAAAATTATTGATCATCTCAATCCATCCCTAAAATTTTTTTTTTTACTTAGATTTTGCAGGATTAGATTAGCTCATTCCCTTCATGTAAGAAACACTGACATGTTGCAGTAGGTGGCACAGGTATAAATAGAGAAAGTGATGATGATGATGATTCTATTTTCCTCAAGTCGTGGTTCTTCTGGGCTTTCTTCAATGTTACTTAGTTTATGTCTTTAATACATATTAAATAATATTCTGCTACGTATTACAGGAAATCTGATGAAATAAAAAACTGCAATTATATGTTTATGATACATGGTAGAAGCAGTCTTCTCTAGAGAAGGTTACAACCCCACCAAGAGGATATTTATGGTATGCATGTATGATTATAGGGATAATCACAGTACAAACTGTCAGAGATTATGAAATTGGTTTTTCCTTAGGTCACTTTAATACAAGATGCTTTCATCAAACTAGAAGCTTTAATGCAATGTCTGAAGTTCCAGAAGGTAAGACAAGAAACTCCAAGCTTTCAAAAACACCTTGACACTGCTGATCCACAGGACCAGAATTACAGTAAAATCAGTACAAACATAAAAAAATAAATCTCTCCATTGCCCTTGACAACTCAACGCACATTACTGCCTGGGATCTGAAGTTTACGTAGTTTGTTAAACAACTCCAGGTACTGAGTCATGGTGTCAACGGGGTCTGCTGGTGCAAAGAGTCCTTCAGGCTTGGCAGCAAAGACAGACGGCAGTTCGGGGACGCTGGGGCCGAGGAAGGACTGCATGAACTCCTTCATCAGATTCCAGCAGTCTCCTGGAACCACACAGGGACAATACTCCACCTGACAAGACACAACAAGAGATTAATACTGTCACAGTGAGACAATGTAATGTTTTAGGCTTTCAGTGGGAATCACTTATTAATGACATACCTCCACTGATATCCCTCTGGCACTGGAGCTCATCGTCACAGTACCGACTTTTATCAAAAAGTCACAGTAGCGGTATCTGGCACCACGACACTCCACCTTGTGGCCCTTGGCATTTTGGAAGTGACTTTTTAGCTTCACCATGAGAACGTCAAAGTTTGCATCAGCTATCAGACAGGGTCCACCCTCAAACAGGGCCAGGCAGCTCAGGGGAGTTTCAGAGTTGTGCATTACATATAAGAGCTTGGAGGGCTGACCTGTAACAGACGGGCATGACTGACTGTCAAAATTTGTCAAGTAAAGAAGTTTTTTCACTGGCATGCTGTCCATATACACAGTTCTGAAGTATTGGAACTTTTACTTTTTCCTTCACACATTGCGATCTGTATATTGTATCACTGTAATTACAAACCTGATGCCACACAACTTAGGATGCTGTGTAAAAGATGAATAAAATAGAATGTGCCAATTTGCTCATCCTTTTTAAAACACACTCCATTAAAAACAATACAAAGACAATATATGCTGATGTTCTACTCCAAGAGCATCATTGATTTGTAAAATACATGCTTATTCTGAATTTAATACATGCAACACATTTCAAACAAGTTAGGAGGGGGCAACAAAAGACTGAGAAAACTGTGGAATGCAACAAAAATATCTGCTGGGAACATTCCACAGGTAAAAAGGATCATTGGTAACAGGTGGTAGTATTATGAATGGGTATGAAAGAGCTATCTTTAAAAGACTGTTGTTCATTTGCAAGCATGAGGCGGGGTTCACCATTTTGTGAAACACGGATTGTATAAAGGATATTACCACATGGACCATGTAAAACACAGTTTGTAGGTTACAAATTGAAGAAATGAACTTGCATGAGACCTTCTCAGGTATGGTCTAATGAATGTTTCTATTGAGATGAATTGTGGAGGATGTGGGATTCAGGGATTTTTTTCAGAAATATTATTAACTGAAACCTGGAATATCTTTCAGCTTCTGCTATTGTAACTATTACCATTCTTTTTGAAATATTGATCATGAATCTCCCCAAACTTTGTATAAGTACAATACTAAATCCCAGGAATGTTCCCTATCCCTCTAAGTAAAATAAGACAGAGAGAGCTACTACATGTAAAGAGTTACTGTCGTTCAGTGTACTTACACAGTATATCAGAACGAGTAATAAACAGGAGGTTAAAAACAGAAGTAGAGATTTAAATATTACCGCCAACATTTCCCGTTGCATGGTATGTCTCACAGTCAACACAGAAGCTGCCCTGCTTCACAGCACTCAGCTGCTCCAGTTTCTTGTGCAGGATGTCCACTGTCTGCTGCACACTCTTCCCTTCAGCCACAGGCACCTGGCACACACTGCAGGACAAACAACGCACCACAGAATGTGTGAAAACAGCAACGGGATCTCTACCACAGACTAAAATCTGGTCACCTAACATCTGTTTTCAGTTGCTTTGGGCATGTAAGGTTATTGAAACCTCTCCCTATTTTGCATCGCATTGTGTCAATGAAAGTGAGCGATGCTGCACGGCCAAATGATAAAGAAAACGTGCAATGGTTCAGGCGACGGCTAAGCGGTACTCAAATAAAAAAACTATGTGTCAATTTTTTTAAAATATGATACAAAGTATTAAATAATGAAGTATAAATCATCTTACCAAGTCACCCCCATTGATGTTTTCTCTCGAACTGTTTGCTTGGCTCTCTGTTTATTACTTCCGGGTGAAAACAGGGACTTCCGGTAGAGTCAAAGCAAAGTTTTTAACATTTAAAACAGCCCAAGTGACATTTTTATCAGTTCGTGAATTTCCTTAAAATTCGCCAATACAAAAAAATATGAAATAAAAAAAAGTAAAAGGGAACACTTCTCTACATTAGTGCTAGGTAAAATAAGTTTCGATGTTACGTTACGTAAATTACATCACTTCCTTTTTATGGACGTCCGCTCCACACAGTCAATGGTCCGCACGTGTGGAGCTAGCGACTGTTTACACTACCACATACTTCTAGACCGTAGGTAGCAAACGACAACACAAAATAATAATATATTGGCTACGCTTTCGTTCAAAATAGAGCGATGCCGAAAGTGAAAAAATCCAAAGGCGGCGGAGGAGAGAGGAGCGGCGGGACGGTGGCGCTTGCTGACCAGATCTTGCAGGCGGACACGGTGCGAGCCAAAGGCCGCGTAAAGAGCAGAGACAGCCGGGCAGAGGACGACGACAAGTACGTAGATGAGCGTCTGTCGCGGAAGATCTTACAACAGGCCCGGATTCAGCAAGAGGAGCTTCAGACCGAGTACGGTCTGGCACCAGAGAAAAAGAAAGCACCAGTCACTGTTCTCGGTAATTTTTTTACAAGTTATATTTTCAAAGAATTGCATTCAGTTGACAAACATTCTAGTAGAGTCTTGTGAAGCAGGGCTCATCACACCAGATTCTAGGTAAGTCTCATAGGATGGGATGGCTCACAAGCTCTTAAATATTCTGTTTTCCCTTTAAAACATTTATTATTGATACTTAAAATCATGTCACCTTGATTTGGTAAAGGAAACTTCACCCATCACACAAAGTCATACAAGTGTCTGTTGACATTGAGTCAATTATCTGAAACAGCTTACACTACCATTCAAGAAAGATCATTTCACCACAGTGTATATCTGCAACACTAAAGTACAAGTTGAGTGTGACTGTGATTGACACTTTCATGCTGTTATCAAATTTTAGGGACTGGAACACAGGATGCAGACTCTGATGAGGAGTGGCCTGCGCTCGGAGCAGCAGGTGCTGGTGACAGCGATGGTATATGTGACACTGAAGTCATGGTTGACCCTGACGATGAAAAGGCCATCGAAATGTTCATGAATAAAAATCCTCCAGTGAGGCAAGTAGCAAAATGACCCTGACTCTATCTTGACACTAACTGGAAACGAGAAACTTCAATTACAAACCTCATGGCTAAATTTGTACTTTAAAATCTTGTTCCACCCAGAAATGTTCTTTTTTTGTTTTTGTTTTCTTGTTTAAATGTCAGACCTTGATTAAACTGACCTGTTTCTGTGCAAGATTGTCCCCAGAGGCATGTTTTCACATTTTCCTACTGAAGGGAGAGATGTCTGTGCGCTTCTCTAAAATCTCAGATCCAAATGTGACTTGAGCAAGCTAGATTTGGTACATCACAAATTCAGAAGCTAATCACAAGCAAAAACCCTGGAGCCTTCAAAACAGAACAGATGTCAGTATGAAAAGAAACCATTTGCATCAGCACAACCACTGACACTGTCACCCGCTTCCAGTTACAAGTTAACAAGCTAACAAACACGTAAAATAAAAGATGCTGACTATGCTTAACATTCTGGAAGTCTGCTAGTCGCTGATTATGTTGCTGGAGAAATTCCTCATCTGAATCCCATACATGTGATAGCTTGTCTGATTTTCAAACATGCCTGAAGTTCTCCAAAGTTTATTTCCAGCCAGCCAGCCATGGTTTAAAGATTCAGAATTGTTTAATGAGGAAGAATTAGTAGATGAGCTTCAAGCCACTTTTTTTTAAAGCAATTCTGTAATTTTCTGTTTATTTATTCATTAAATTATTTTTTGTCAAGAAAACGCTTTGGACCAAATATCAACTCGTATAATTAAAAGGTGTCTGATGAGGGACTTTAAATGTTTGGTTGTGTTTTATTTTTGTGTTCTTCATAGACGGACTCTTGCTGATATTATCATGGAGAAGATTACAGAAAAGCAGACTGAAGTAGGAACAGTGATGTCAGAGGTGTCAGGGTGTCCTATGCCCCAGCTGGACCCGAGGGTAGTAGAAGTGTACAGAGGTGTAAGTAAGGTGAGTTAAAATCAGTTTGCTACAAGTGAGTGCATAACACACCAGCCTGCAGAACACACAGACATAGAC
Source organism: Acanthurus leucopareius (assembly GCA_029814765.1). NCBI lineage: Eukaryota > Metazoa > Chordata > Actinopteri > Acanthuriformes > Acanthuridae > Acanthurus > Acanthurus leucopareius. The sequence continues at coordinate 3,553,308 of JAQMCX010000029.1, read as the reverse complement.
TCTTACCACTGGCCCTTACCACTGTTGAGATGCACCTGAGCAAAGCCCTCGACTTCAGCCACAAAACCATGAGGACAAATAGACACATTAAAGCCACTTAGAGTCAACTCTGTTATACTGAAAGTTGTCTTATCTGTTTTTTGTTTCAGGTTCTGTCAAAATATCGTAGTGGTAAACTGCCAAAAGCCTTTAAAATAATCCCAGCACTTTCAAACTGGGAACAGGTTCTCTATTTGACTGAGCCTGAGACCTGGACTGCAGCTGCCATGTACCAAGCAACACGGTGAGTCTCCACTTTGAACACGGCTTTACAGTGAGAGTTACTGTACACTCTGCTGATATTTCAGCATGATATAACTGAGGGAAATGACTTTTTTCTTGCTTTTGTTTTAGAATCTTTTCATCCAATCTGAAAGAGCGAATGGCTCAGCGGTTTTACAACTTGGTGCTGCTGCCACGAGTACGGGATGATATTGCAGAGTACAAGCGACTGAACTTTCATCTCTACAGCGCTCTAAAGAAGGCTTTATTCAAACCAGGAGCCTGGTTTAAAGGTGAGACAAAGTTCAACAATTTTAGAGGATATTTAACTTTTTTTTCCTTCAAGACTGAGAAAAAAAGATTGATATTAGAGCTGCAACACTAGGTCGACAAAACATTTGTCAACTGCTTTAATAATTAATTAACCTTTATAAGTAATTTTTCAAGTAAAAATGCCTGGACTTTTTGGCGCCAGCTACTGAAATGTGAGAGTTTGCTGTTATTGATTTACTTATATTTATAATAAGGTGCATGCCCATGCAGGTTAAGTTAAAGTCTCACATTTATGCTGTAGTGTGCATTATCAGGAGCTCATTTCATTTTGGCCTGACAATTTATTTCATTTATTACACCTTGCAGACATGTAGATGGTTGCTTTGATGTTGGGCATTAGTAGTTATTGTTTCATCAATTGCCCAGTGAACGCTGGGCTAAGCTCTCGTCACACATGACCCTTGAAAATAAAGAGTGGGTGAAGTAAATGAAAGAACAGGATTTGACAGCTTGTTGCAAAGCAGAAATGACAAGCTTTCTGGGACGATGTCACGTCTCTAATTTGAGCACTAAATTTAGAAATTTCATTCTGAGGACACTGACAGAGGATTAGTTGGTGTCCACTGGGTAAATAACACCATTGGTTCTGGAAGCACAGTAATTAACACACTCATTTAATTGGGTCAGATCCTCCTTAATATATCTAAAATTTATTTTGGCCAATGATTGAGTTTTTTTTTCTTTAATCCTGTCAGTCCTGTGTGTTCACAAACTGTCCCAGTTTAGTGGGACTGTTTTCCCCAAACATCTCTTGACCCATATTTTAAAAAACATCATTACAAGTCCTCTCCACTAAGTGGCAGTGTTGCTCATAAAGACACTGCACTGTATACCACATGTGGTCTGAAAGAGAATGCTAATTGATCACTAAAGATCTGTATTTTCCATGAATTCTTTCATTATTGGAATTAATAAATATTATAATTAAATTTAGTTTACAGTTGATAAAACTGATGAAGTGACACTTTATTTGATGTTTTTTGAAGGATCAATGCACCTGAAGTAACTGATATAGTAAAAGATGATTTTAGATTACAGTTCATCATGTGGACAAACATGAAAGCAAAATTAACAACGCACAAAATCAAACCCAAGTCAAGTGTTAGGTGTTGCCATCAAAACAAAATCAGAGTCAGCATCAGGTAATTAAATAAATTCTACAGACATTCCCATAATTAAGTCTTGAATGTGTTCCTTAGAATAAAAGAAAACACACTAGCTTTTGATATGTAAATAAAGTATTTAACTTAACAAACAAATTTAATATTCGAGTCCCTGTAATTTATTACCACTGTTTAACTGAAAGTCTACACTGAGAGTCCTATTGGGAAACTGAATTATAGAAATACCTGAGAACAAAACAAACATGTATGTTTCACATCAGTCAAAATCTGTCATCACGATAATAAAATAGAAGTTTTACACAGTGTCATATTGTGAACACACAGTACTATTAACTCTCTCACACTGCCAGTTCTGTAAATCACGTAACCATCATGAGTTCCTCTGCAATGACAAGAATGCATCTAAGTTGTAAACGAAGGAATCTTTCCCCTCACTGTCATCTATCCCAAATTCTGTGGACACAGCTGAAACGTGATATTGCTTATATCATCAGAAGTGTTGGATCCAGTGTTTTTGAAGCTTTATGTAATACATTTTATACAGTTGAGTCTCCATACAGAGCCCTAAAACTCAGATTTATCATGGCCTCTGCTGGATTGCTCTTTTAATTTGTGCCTCTTCTGTCGCACAGGCATATTGATTCCTCTCTGTGAATCTGGGACGTGTACTCTCAGGGAAGCCATCATCATTGGAAGTATACTCACAAAGTGCTCAATTCCTGTACTCCACTCCAGGTAAGATTTCATTTCACTGCAACACGGGCTGAAAGTATCAGGATCTTATCCTTACATGGAAGATTTAGCCAATTATCCTTGAAAGGTTTTGTTTTGAATGGTGTTGGCAGGTCTCAGGTCAAGGTTGCATAACGTGGGAGGTTGTATAACATTTACAATCTTTCTCGTCTTTCAGCGCTGCAATGCTAAAGTTGGCAGAGATGGAGTACAACGGCGCCAACAGCATTTTCCTTCGACTCTTGCTCGACAAGAAGTACGCCCTGCCTTTCCGTGTCCTAGATGCCTTGGTGGCTCACTTCCTGTCCTTCCGCAGTGAGAAACGTGTGCTTCCTGTGCTGTGGCATCAGAGTTTGCTCACTCTGGCCCAGCGTTACAAAGCCGACCTGGCGTCTGAACAGAAGACAGCACTGCTGGAGCTGCTCAAGATACAAACACACCCCCAGATCTCTGCAGAGATTCGCAGAGAACTGCAAAACTCAGAGTCAAGAGACCTTGAAATTGGGCTCCCTGTCACAGTTGAAATGGACTGAGGATCCAGTTAAGTCTGGCAGATCCTCCCTCTCCTCTGCTGAAAACAGTTCGTGGTTTCTTGACCTCATTTTTTCACTGTCCAAATAAAGGACAGTTTCAAAGATCAGTGTCTCATTACAGTGTCTCAGGAGCAATAAATCTGTTTCCTGCTTGGATGAGTTTGCACAGTTAAAGATGCACATCAGTAGTGATGGAAATGTTACAGATTCATATGGGCTTCTTTTTCAAGCAGTAACAGTTCAATTTTCACATGGGAATACAGAGACTTTACATGTATATTTGATTAAAAGCATCATTTTTCAGAAGCAAAAGTTTGGATTAAAACAGACATAATTCTTAAAGGATCAAGTTGTTTCTTTCCATGTCATGTTCATGTTCACAACTGTTAAGGCAATACATGCACGGCTAATGAAAAAGAAAAACAGCAGGGACTTTATTGTAACATGCTCAAAAAGTATGCCAATAAAAAAAAATGAGTTAGTTTTATTAAAATTCAAAATTGCAAAAGTATTTTATCCAGTTTCATTAAAAATGTAAAATTCTCGTATATTTGTCCGGTTTTAAGGTTAAGGTTACCTGATTAGGGACAGTGAGAATATAAATGTTAGCTTAGTTCACTTTTGCTTGATCAAGGTTAGCTTCTCTAAACAGTAAGGGCGAAGAATCTGACCCAGAGACATTAGATTGACATTATTAATAAATTTTAGATTTATTTTTAAAAACCAGAATAAAATTCCTTAAATTTGATTTTATAAGGTTGAATTTGACTTATAGCGGTGTTTCTCACAGTTCTGTTGCATGGAGGGACGCTTTAAAACGAGGTAACGATAGCGTTTTTGAACCGTTAGGCTAGCTAAAGGACCGTTAGCTAGCTAGCTAGTTAGCTGTTGTTAGCCACATCAACGCATAAGTGGCCTGACATTAAATATTATTTTTTAACGATTTGCTGAAATAATATCGAAGACGGGATTTAACTTCCTCCGATGGATCTGTATGAAGATGGAAATCTTCAAAGTCTATCCAGCAATTCAACTGACGGTGAAGCGGGGCGCTGTATGGTCATCCGGGCGGGCAGCGACCATGCTGTGACCGGCGACCCGAGAGCACTGCACCATCTGACGGCCATGGAAAAGGCCTGCAAGGTGTCCCATTACTTTGACAGGGTCCAGACAGACATTCAGCCACACATGCGAAAGATACTGGCAGTGTGGATGTTTCAGGTATAAACTTTGGTCAGTCGGCTCAAAAAATGACAGTAATTTTCTAAAAGATAACTTCATGTACAACGGGTGGCTCACTTACAGGTGTGTGAGGAGCAGAAATGTGAGGAGGAGGTGTTTCCGCAAGCGGTAAATTACCTGGACCGTTACCTGAGCCGGTTTACCATTGAGAAGTCCAAGCTGCAGCTCTTAGGGACTGTTTGCATGTTCCTGGCCTCCAAAATGAGAGAGACTGTCCCCTTGACTGCCAGCAAGCTCAGTATCTACACAGACAATTCCATTTCAGTCTCAGACATCCTGGTAAATCTTTATTTTATATAAATACACATTATTTAGGATGCAATGTAGAGATTCAAAGTAGAGATTGAGGACTATCAATCCGTCTCAAGTGGTTAAAACAAGCCTACTACTTACTACAACCTAATATCCTAAAAAAACATAGGCTCGTACCCAAATGTCTGTCAACTCAAGGAACCACTGTCCATCAAGTGTGTCTCAAATAGTATACATGACTTTGCTTTAAAGGTCCCTAAGCAACAATGGATATTTTAAATATCAACATATGCAATTTTTTATGTATTATGTAAGACTTTTCATGCAGTGACGTTTTGATGGATTGGTTTAGGGGAATGTGTGTGTTGCAGCAGTGGGAGGTGGTAGTGGTGTCCAGATTAGACTGGTGTCTGGCCTCTGTGGTGCCCTCTGACTTCCTGGGGCCGGTTCTTCAGGCTCTCCCCTTTGTTCAACCCCAACACCTTCCAAACATGCGCAGGCATGTTCACGCGTATGTTGCTCTGGCAGCCACTGGTAAGTTAGATAATTGAGTTACTGACACATGAGATGTGTTTTTTTTCCAAATAAAATACAGCAGAGTACAATATGTATCAGGGGTTGATAAAGATAAAAAAAAGACATACTCTTGTTTTTAATGATTTCTGTGCTCAATTTTGAGGCCACTCTATCATTATGCCATAAAAGCAGCTATTTTATAGCTTTTTTAATTAAATCAGTGATAACATATTTTTTGTTAGAGAGCATAAAATAAAACTGTAAAATTAAATTACTTTCCATGCAGTGAACAATGGGCACAAAGCAGCCATAACTTTGATTACGATGTGTCAGCAGTTCATTTTGGAGACAGAGAGCTGAGTTTGTATAATCCTGTATTGTCTGCTATGAAAGACCTGCGTCCCACTATTCAGCTGGCTGATTTCCCACGAATCTCTGTGATGCTGCCCGAGGCAGCATGTCACAGGGATACTGTCAGTTAGGGACTCTTTTAGACTATGATATTACAGCCCATAAAATGTAGATATTTCCAGGCTCCTGACATTTTATCCCATTCAAAAAGGTGTCTGGGCACGGATTGAATTGCTGCTTTTTTGTCTTAGCAATTGTCCTGCCTGAAGCAATTAGGAAATAGTATCATATTGTCAGGTTTTGGGAAATGTCTCCTTTTGAGCTCCCGTCTTTGTCCATCAGGGTGTGTCCACAATGGTGGCATCCGTTTAGTTGTCATCTCATAGCTTTTACTGACCTCCCCACTGTTGCAACAGTGTACATGTGCTTAAGTGAACTGCAGATGGTAATCATAATAAGAAAATGCAAGGCATGATTCCTTAAAATTTTAGAGTAAATAGTCTTCCTCTCTTATCCTCAGACTGCAGGTTTTCCATGTTCTTGCCCTCCACTCTTGCATGTGCCTGTGTGAGTATTGCCACACAGAGGCTTGAGTTGGTGGACGCTGCTGTTGCCTCTAAATCGATTATGAAGTTTCTGGCCAACCTCCTGTCCATTGATCTGGTAAGGGTAATATTTAACTTTAATTTTTCACTTTCAACTTTGCCCTGTTGTTGCAACTCACTGGTATGTTGGTGATTATTTAGCAAGCACCCCGATCAAACAGTTACAGAAAAAATACAAACAAAAACAGAAAATTCATGTTTAGAAGAGCAAATCATGCACATGTAATAACATTGATCTATTGAAAGAGTCTGTCCATGAACTAATGATGAACTTAAAGTTGTATTTTATTTTTTTTTTATCTGACCCTGAACAGAGCTCTGTCCTCCTATGCTATGAGCAGCTAGGGAGTGTATTGGAGCTCAGCCTGCCATCTTGTTTCCAGGCTAGTGTTTGCAGATCAGGAGGGCACAGCTCAGAGATCAGCTACACCCCTGCTGACATCCAGGATGTTGTATTGACACCGGAGACACCAAGCTAAAACACTCCTCCCTACCATGAATGACTACAATGAATTACTGCCATGAAACAGGACAAGAATCTGAGTACCAAGCCAAATGTGTCTAAATGTCATTTCTACTTCATTTCAACTGTTTTTTTGTATGTTGATTGTTTTGGAAAGCACTCTGCAACTCGTGTAGTGCTATTGTAGGTTCAGAAATTATTTGAGGTGCGTTTCAATAGCCAATCTTGTTTCTTCTTGTTTTAAAGTATTTTGTAATTGCTAAAAGCAGCTTTTTAAGACAGAAAATGATTCTAGTTGTGCCTTTCATTTATATCTAGGGCAATATCAATATTTTTGTGAAACTGACAGTTGAATAGCACTTACTCCTGATAGAAATGTTTATACCTTTTAAACAGTCGTATCTCATATTCATTTGTATGTAAAAAAAATTATATGGATGAATTGAAAGCTTTATATTTTGCCTATTCTGATAGGCTTTAATTGATGTTTCTGCATGTTTTCAACACAGTACTGAATTCTCATGTGACAATAAATCAATACTTTGATATTATATGTGTTTGTAGCACAGACAACATGAGTCAGCTCTTGAGTTCTTCATTTTTTATTGAGTTCCTCAACCCGGTCACATGGCAGATCACAGTTATATAAATGATAAGCCAGTAACTTTGGCAAACATGGTTTTGTTGCTAGTACAGAAAAAGTCTGCTAATGTGCAACTTCTGGGACAAAGGAGAGAAAAAAGCAATGAAATGCCAAAATGCAAAACATATTGTACAAAAAAAAAATCAAACAGATACCATGTTAGGTCTGTCTTCCCAAAGGCCAACAGCATTTTCCTGTGTTACACTTCATTTATACACCATCTGTTGTCCATGATAGATTAGAAATGACAATTTCCAGTTGAAATGAAGGAATTCCTCGTTCTCTATAAAAACAGGCTTTAAATTCCTCATGAGCCCTGTAGCGTGCTGAAAAAATGTGAACATAAATAACTGGGAAAAATACAGTTTACACATTCCAGTTTCTGAACACCTGCATGTTTCTGGGTACAGCCTTGTGCAAATTTTGATACAAGAATTCAATACTTAGCTGATAGCTGATAAATAAATGATGTGATTATTAGTTTTTTTTGATGGTCAGATAAAGTGCTATTCCAGTCACTGGCTTGTTGTTCCAATTTATTGCCAAGCATGCCAATGCAATTATATTAACACAATTATATAACCCAAGTGTACAGCAAATTTTGTACATAAACAAACACAATGTACTGATGTACCTTTCTCTGACTACCAGGAGCTATTTTAGAAAGCAGGATTTTGAGGTCAAACAGATAAAGGGTGGTATGAAATGTCTTTAAAATCAAATCAGTGATTATCATCTGCATGAATAACTCATGCTTGTACTTTTATATCCAGTACATAAATTTGGTTTTACTGTATAAGTCACAGTTAAGACAAATGAACTTTTAATCCGGCTTGGTGAAATACTGCTCCGTCGCAGGTGCCTGGATATTTTTAAAATGGAAAGTTAAATACACCTGAGCTCCATGACTGATCCTTAAAAATTCAGTTGAAACACAACATGTTAGGTATGTGCCACACTATGCACAGCATTCAGTAGTTTGCTGGCGCTCATGGTTCAGTTTCAAAACACACATGACTGCTTTTCAAATTCAATGTGTGACCTTCAAAAACTATGTAGTGCCTTCATTAAGGAGCTCCACCTTTGTGGGAAACTGCCACCTGCATACACAGAGTGAAGGCCACCTGTGCACTTGTATCATTGTAGGCTTGGAACCATAAGCAGGTTTTACTGGTTAGGCTCGATGTGTTGCACAATCATCATTCAAGTCATTATCCAAACTCAAGAGTCACTTAAAAAAAAACAAAAACAACAACAATAAAAATACCTCTTTGAGAGCTGAAGTCCCTGCAACCAACATACGCGCTCTTAGCACTTTATATGGTGCCTTCAATAAAGATAATTCCAACAACATTAGCAAGTTTAGCAAGTCTTTGGTATCCATGAAGTTTCAATGAAATGTAATTTTCCCCACATCCTCAAGAGTCAAAGCTGTTATAAATGGTAAAAAAAAAAAAAAAGGACCCATCGTATCAGTGAACCTCTGACTTATTGCCCTTGTTCTAGATCAACAAAAAGGAGATAGGTGATCAGCTTTTAAAATGCCACGTAGAATTCAAAAGAGCCATCAAGTCATAAACAAATTCTCAAACTGACCTAGGGCAATAAAAAAAATTTGTGGCTTATGTAATGTTCAAGCAATAATCGTACTGTGACCCAAGTATCGATCTCCTAGTTTAGTGTCACTGAAAAAAGTGTTCTATTAACTGTTAATTTATTACCTTAAAGTTTTTCGGTGTCAGGGTGACTTTTTATTTGAATTATATTTGTAATAGAAAGCTCTCTTATTGAAAATTAGATCAGGACACTTCTTTGAAATGGGCAATTGTCAACTGCAGCAATGTTAATTATTTTTGTGAAATGCTGCACCATCTGCTTCATTTCTGGCCCTCAAATCAAAATTACAAGCTTGTTCATGAATACCTGTAGAATAATTTTACCATCTTAAATACAATCTTATGTTTGACAAGTTTCCTCCCTTTTTTGGTAATGTGCAACCCTGAAGTTACAGTGCAGTGTGCTGGCTGTTTCACATAATGCACTTTGGCTATCATGTCTTCAGTAGATTACAGACATCTAAAATTCTGAATGAAAACAATTCGTGAAAACAACAAGTCTTTAGTCATTGTTTTCAGCTTGCTGCAGAGCCTCGCAGAACCATGGCCTGTTTGTAAGCCTCAGTTACATTATCACAGTCTGTGATGGAAAAGGCACTGTCAGCTGCTCCGGACTTGTAGCAGTTCCACGGCCTGAGAGACCCATCCCCAAGGATCCCATCCTCTTTGATGTCCAGCAGGTTGTCAGCAGACACGCACCCTCTCATGCTGGCCTTGGCTGGTTTTTCCATTTGTGTTGGAGGTCCTACACGGTCTGGCAGATCCAGTTGGTCAAAGGACTCTGAAGACAGAATGCTGTCCTCACTGATGGCCCCGCCTGGTCTCGACCTGGCACCACCACGGGGCAAAGAGACAGCCAGCTGGTCCAGTGAGCCAAACTCCTGCAGGCCACCTGAGGAGAACTTTCCATTGCGCTTCAGGATGCCTTTCCTGTGGGTCGGCGCTGAAGGGCACTCTTTAGTTTGTGGTGTCCAGCCAGAGTCACTGTTCTCAGGAGAGGAGGAGTAGTACCCTGACTCTTGTTCTGCGGGCTTCTTTAGAATACCTTTGCGAGGCAGCGGCGCAGCAGAAGGGGTGGTGGCTGGAGTAGACAAACCCACTACCTTGTGTGGCTCCACTGAACCTACAGCAGGAGGTTCACTTGTTGCCTTCTGTTTCATACTGTTGCGTCTCTTTAAAATACCCTTAGAGGGGCGACTCTCTGTGCTCACCTCATGAACAGTCTGGGAAACATTGTTTTCCTTTCGCGATCTTCGGAGAGAGCGCTGTCGGACTACATCCCCGCCACCACCCTGTGAGCGGAGAAGGCAGCGCATCTTGGAGCCATTCTCCAGTAAAGGTCTGGATGTACGACGCAGCCAACTGGCAACACTAGCCAGCCCAGCAGGGTGTGTTGTTGATGGAGAGGCTGGTGAAGCTGTCTGCTCTATTGAACTGCATTTTGTCTCAGCCAGCAATGGCTGCTGGTAGCCCCAGTTGAGCCACCAGTGTCCTGCAATGTCCTCTATTGTGGCTCTGCACTCAGGGTTTACCATCAGCATCCAACGGATAAGCCCACATGCATCTGAGAGATAGGAACAGAAAACAGTTTGGATAAGAAAATTTGAGATATTTCAACAAAGACTTGAGTGTAAAATGAAATATAATGACCAAAAATAACATTTCAAAACATTCAAACAAAAAAAACAAAAGTCAAAGACTCACCAGAGGGACTGATGGGTTTCCGGTAGTTTCCGGTGCTTATCTGTTGGACCAGTGCCTTGTGGTTTTGCCCATCAAACGGCATGTTGCCATGAACCATAGTGTATAACAGCACGCCAAGAGACCAAGTGTCCACCTCTGGGCCACGGTACGGCCGTCCATTGACAATCTCCGGGGAAGCGTACAGAGGGCTGCCACAAAATGTCTGAAGATACTCATCACCATGGTAGAGGTTCGATAGGCCGAAGTCTGCGATCTGCAGAAACAAGATGTAGACAACATGCTGAGAAATGTATCGTTGATACATTGCACTAACCTACAGAAAGATTTCAAGATACATTATTAACCTTCATCAGTTGCTCAAAGCATGTACTTCTCTCATTTCACAGTGAAGCACCTTTACAAAAGATCTAACCTATCAACATACTCCATATGAACATGTCTTTATACTCCCTGAGAAATGACCAAAGAACCTAACCTTATAAAATGTATATAATACGAGAGAAAAACTCAAAAAGATCATCAACCCTCTTTGTGAATGGTGTGTAAATACTCATTTTCATGTTCAACGTGTTGCTTATTCATACCTTCACGTTACCGTTGCCATCTAGTAAAATATTCTCCAGTTTCAGGTCCCGGTGTACTATTCCATTCTGAAAAAAAAAAAAAAAAAAAAAAAGGATATCAGTTTTTTGCTTAACAAGATACTTTCTGAGTGATTAATTCTACCCCCAGGCTATTACACACCAGATTACTGGAGGTTGTCTATATTACATAAAAGGATTAGTTTATACTGGACAAGAACACATTCTTTCCCAACAGAAGATTTTTTTTCTGATACGTCAGCTATGCTTCATTGTCCTCCACTCTGTAGGGGGGCATGCCTTTGACTTGCATGGTGTTTAAAATTTGTTTTCCTTTCAAAAATGCAGGTCAACTACATCTTACGTGTGGTCACTTGTGACTGTGGACTCATTCTTTGCAGGCTGTTCCTGTAGTGTTCAGTTATTTTTAAGATGCAGTCGTGAAGAAACCATTGTGTTTAATAGTGCAGAATCTATCGCCATACCTCAAATAACTGATTAAAATGTGGTTTATATTACTTTTTCCAGCTTATAAGATGGAAGTGGAAAATATTGAACAAAGATAAGCACTCAATAAAAGTGAAATGTGACAGGTGGTTGACACAGACTATGACCGGGTAATGCACACTGTAAATATTGTCCAGCCAACATATAAATGCTCTGTTAAGTGCTGGACAGCAGCTTTAAAATATAGTGTGCTGTAAATGTCCATAATTACACAACTCTAGACTACGGGAACAACTGATTGTGCGTGTGCGTGTGCGTGTGTGTGTGCGTGTGTGCATGAGTGTGCAGAGTCTTGTTCAATCACACCCTCATTAGAGTTCGAGACCATGCATGCGTGTGTGTGTGTGTGTGTACTGTGTGTACTGAGTGTGCTGGCCTTTAGCCCTGACGCTAGCTCTCCACAAACCAACTGCTCAGCTCCCCCTGCATCGTTCTCACAGCCTCCCTGTTCAGAATGGCAGGCTAACAGTGAATAATGCCCATTATGTAACTTTGGGGGTGCCAGTGCCCTGGAAAAACACAACTACCAAGCAGTTGGTCTGAGTGGAGCTCTGTGCCGGCAGGTTCGACATAGCAGCCATGCACAAAGACGTCTAAGATACTCTACCATAGTTATTACTGCAGTTCTTATGAGTGCACACACATCCACTTGTTTTCATAGATTTTCTTTTTTTCTGTAACATTATACAATGTTCTGTATGAAAACATTGGATAGAGACAGACTGCCTTACCTGATGGCAATAGTGCACAGCTGATACAATCTGCCTGAAGAAGTGCCTAGCCTCCCGTTCGGAGATGTTCCTCTTGTCACAGATGTAGTCATACAGGTCCCCTTGGCTGGCGTACTCCATTACAATCACAATTTTGTCCTTGTTTTCAAATACTGAAAGATTAAGAACATGAAAAACATTGACTCAAGGTTGCAAATCCACACTGATTATTTGTAATTTTGATCTGAACTGTGTAGAGCCTTTTATTATCCTAACAAATGTGTAACATGTTTTAGTTAATGACACCACTATGTTTAAAATGAATTTCTAGCTTCCTGTAAAACCCCTAGTTTACATTGATTAGGTTACACGGGGCCCCATGATGACTGGATTGCAAACAAACATGCACTGAGGTGGAGAAACATTGAGCAATGGCCATCTCATCAGGCGTGAGGGGCACTGGAAGACATGAGGCTTTGTACATTATCCTGCAGTGCTGACGGGGTATGATGGGGTATCAACGCTTATGTAACCTAGCATCAGTCTTCCGCACAAAGACTTGCGTGACCAAACACTGACTTGCAAACAGAGACTGATTGAGAGGCATCTTTTTCCAGGTATCACGTTTCACTCCGCGTGTGGCTCAGAGATTCATTCACTTCTGACACGAACAAAAGCCCCACAATTACTACAGTTTTTTTAAACACTGTACCTTCATATATGGTGATGATGTGCGGGTGGCAGAGTGTGGACATGATCTCAATTTCTCTGCGAATATGGACCAGGTCTTGCTCATCCTTGATCTTCTCCTTTCTGATGGACTTTATGGCGACCTTAAAAAAAAAAAAGAAAAAAAGATTTAATTAAAACTTAATTTACTTTGAATGATTATTAGAAATTTGTTTCCAGGGACTATTCAATAAAAAACGGCTTTACAGTTGTTAAGAGAGTCAAATATTTGCTTCAAGGTGAGACTGGTACTTTCAACAAACAGCAGCCTCTGTGACCACAAGGGACAATGGCAGGATAACCGTGGATATTAAAACATAATACAAGAGGAGCATAAGTCATATAAACCATTAAATCAGTCAACAGACTTAATGACGTCAGTAATACAACAGCACTTATTTTTCCAAATTTGCCAACATTAAGTTACGTTGGCCACCATAAGCTAATGGTCAATACAGTGCAAGTAAGACTGCAGTGATGTAAAACTCACGTGCACTGAAATTTGCTGGGCTTTATTGCTAGTTACACAACCTGTCGTTACTGACAGAGAAAACATTTATACCTTGATCAGCAGATGCCCTACTGGCACAATGGAGTTGAATGACAAATAATAAAGATGTATGAAATCAATGTACTGGAGTGATAGCATTTCTATTTAGCCAAACAAGGAAATAAACATTGAAAGAACTTGAAGGAATTTAGGTACTTTCATTTTTTGCTCGTCAGGCAGCTCCTGTTAATAATAGTGGTTGTGTATGCCTCATCCCCTGTTACAAAGATCTTGATCTGCGAGCGTGTGAATTTGTTTGTAAGCAAATGAAGTAAAGATGCAGCTCTTTTTGACCCCCCCCCCCCCCCTTTTTTAATTAAACATTGCTGTTTGCAGGATGCACAGTTGTGTATAAGTGATTTATTAACATCTATATAAGATGACAATGTTAATATGACGGTGGTGATGGTAATACAAAGTTTACATTTTCCACCTGCCTAACATGTACATGTAAACCTACAGCTTACAAATTGGTTGCATTGTCATAGTAATTTTATTGAGCTAAAGTTATCAACATTTTTTTATAAAAAGTATGCCTTCATAATGTAGAACCGACAGAAAAATATAGCTCAGCAGCAAGGCCTACTTAAAATATTACTGTATAAGCAGGTTGTTCTGCTATCTGGTAATACAGAGCAGTTTTTACCTCGATCCTCGGGGCTCCCCCATTAAAGTAGTTCTAATTTTTGAAATCCAACACAGTGGCAGGCATGACAGGCATTAGGACTAACTTTATAGATAAAGACATATTTAATTGAGACTTTTTTCATAACCACTTAACAGTTTGTCGTACTAGCTTCAATGAGGATGAGCTTCCATTTGAAGGTCGTCACTCCAGTAAAAGGGCTGATGGGCAGTGAACCGAAAACTGCCATGTTGTTTCTAACAAGGCAGAGGGAATGTCGGGTCAAGTATTGTCTTCTGCGAAAAAACCTATTGTCTGCTGTTGTGTCTGTGAGACTTGTAGAATCACCACATTTAAATCTGAATAGTATCTGTCAGGGCCTGCGTTCGTAGACCTGACACATACAAGCTTTTGACGAGTGCTCAGACTTGTCTTTACTTTGCATTTGTCTATTTGAAGCTCAGATGCCTGGGATTCCTCTGTGCACTGAGTGCGTCATCAGTCTACCCCAAAACTTTGGAGGGTATCATGAAGCACCAGATGGCACCGGTGGATGGGGTGTCCTTGTTTCCCCTCCTTTCTAACCCTCAAGGCTACAGACAAAGGGGAAATGAGTAAAGCTGTGACCTGTCATATCAGTTTTCAACACTCAACTGTCTCCCGTCATGAGTCACTGTCTGGCTCCGATTCTCCTTTGGTTCACACTGTATTCACACTACAGAGACCTTTTTCCTGATTCCGGGAACTGAGGTTTCCCGTGTATGTTTGCATAGCTGTCAGACGGGCTGAACTTACACTCACGATGAGTTCACACTCATGTGTGATTATCTGTGTGTGCGTCCAGTCTTTTTTGCTGTCAGTTTGTTTGACGCAATAGGCACTAAGATAAAAATCTCTGATATTTAACACAGAGCTTCCAATGTGTACGTATTTCTGCACTTGGAAACACTTTCAGGTGTAATTGTTACATAACTAACTGAACCCACTGACCAATAAAGCTAACGTTGGTTTGCTAATACCTGCAACCTGTTTGGAGTGAAGAGCAAGAGGGGTAATATGTAATTTCCCACATAAGACTTGTCACATTACATTTCACAAAAACAAGAAAATACCTCTTAAATAAAACCAAAACTTATGTATGTCAATACTATTAATCTAAAGAACCAAATAATGTCAGCTAGGTTAGCATAACTAGATGTTTCACTCTCCTCCTAAACTGCATGAATGACATACACATTTGTCCTACATACAAATAAAACAAATATCTACATTTTACAGGAAATTAGCAGTCAAGTTTAATATATCTTTCGCCTAAATATGGTATTAATGGAGGTTGGGGTTTGTGATGCTTCAGAGACTTTTTGTTTATATAGCTAATTCACTTTAATTGGTCACAGCCTACAGATAAAACAATGAGTCCATTATTTGATTAGTCATTGGATAAAGTGCCAAATACTTCTGAGCTCTAGCCTCTTACTTGTTGGGTTTTGCTGCTTTTCTATTTTCCTTTTTGTTTTTGGAACATTTTAAAGACCAAACGATCTGATAATGGAGGTAATCATCAATTGCAGCCCTATTACCTTTGTTTCCTTACAACTTATTTACACTTTACTTACAACTCAATGCACCAAAGACATTTTATTACATTTAAAAAGGTGAAACCAAAATGAATAAAACCACTACTTTGAGACTGGCTAGTTGCTTCTAAGAACCTAGGTAGAGATTTATGAATAGTTGGTGCAACATAATCCAGGCACATTGTTGGGGTGCCTGTTGAACACACACACACACACACACACACACAGCATATGTCATGCAACGTGTGTGAGGTCGACCCTACATCCCTGCATGTTGAAACCCCTCACCTAAATGGGTTATGTAATCAAACTTATGCATTTGGACAATGGGAACAGCTGTGGTGCCACAACGCACGCAAGATGAAGCCATCCTTTGTGCTGTATCACTCCCATTATGTTGTCAGTACTAAGGTAGAGAGATAGAACCAAAGCAAATCAATGTTTCTCCTATTTTCATCCTGTGGTAACTGCTGTTTAACACATATTTGTTAGCTTTCAGTTCAAAACATGCATTTGGACTAATCAGTATTTTGACATTTTAACATAGGTTTGAGGATTGGGAGCCTGCCTGAAGGTATAAATCTCAGACAACAACCTCATTTCCTATAAAAGCCATAGTCTAGCAGAAGCAGCCAGTCATGTCAGACAGAGACGGGTCAGAGAAAGGTGTGTAGATAAGGCTGAATCACTGGATGTTTACTGCAGGTAGAGAAGGGAAATTCCTGCCGCCTGCTACCTTTACTCTCAGTGCTTTCACTTACAACAAACACGACATTAAAACTCCGCCAAGTATCTGTTTATTTTTTATTGTCGCGTGTTTACGATGACTCACTGTATCTGAAGCTATTTGCCTGCAAGAGGGGGACAAGCATTTACATTTTAGATGTGCTTTTCATTTATTTGCTTATGATTTACATTTCCTGATTAAATATTAAATATGTAAGGTTAAGTAAACAAAAAATGACCTGGCCAAATGCAATTTATGAAGGGTAGATGCACCCAGATAAACTGGTTCAGTCTAATAGAACAGTCCTGCAGGAAATTCATTCCTCTTTTATGTGAGTGATAGTGTTTCATTTTTGATGGTAAAACTTTATGATAGTTTTAAATTGTGGCTTTTTTGATTATATTACATCATTCTGAGATTTTTTTAATATTCCATCAAGCACAGTTCATATAAACAGATACACAATCCATTTTTTGTTATTTAAAAATGTAAATGTTTGAAAGTCCAATAATAAAAACAACCACTTAAGGTGTTATTGGGATACACTGTCGAGAATTCTTATCTTTTGACAGAAGACTTTTTTTTTTTTTTCTGGTCACTGTTTGAAGCTTATCTCTATTTGAATACCTCTTGTTTCCCCCCTTCAGGGCAAAGAGAACTGGAATCCACCTGAAAAGCAACTTCAACTTCCTCATCTCATCAGGAGCAAAGAAAGAAAATTACCCAACTTTCCTCTCTAACTCCTTCCCGTGACAATAACTTTCCAGTGAAACGCCTTTCCTTTATGCTTTCTACACACCAGGAGGGACTTTTGTAGTGAGATTAACAGGAATCTTATTTTCACTTTAGTCCTTGTAGGATGATCTCAAACAAAAGTAGCAATTGAAAATATTACTTATTGATAGAGAAATTTGGGGATTTGCCCCAAACATGAGGAAATATATATGAGGATTGGCATTATTATGTGTGAAAACTTGTTTAATACTCTAATTCTGTTTATTAAAACAAAGTGTACTTTTCAAATTAGTTTAAACAGAGAGGTGTCTTTGCACTTCATGATAAACTGATAAAGTTTGTGAGAATAAAATGCATTGTTTGTTATTATGAGATCTTAAAAAAACGGCTTGATTGAGTGATTTGGATCAAATGCACACAAAGACAGAAAACACTGGGGGGGAAATAAGAGCAGCCTCCCCCTCTAAAAACAAACAAGAAACTCTTAGGCAAACCTAAGCTGGTTTGGCAACTGACAGGCATTTCATCAACAGCTGACACATTTAACCTCTGTTTTTAGTTTACAGTTAGTCAGTAATATAGATCCCTGCTTCTTAGCAATGTTAAACTTAGGGTCAACCCTGTGCAGTAAATGCCTTTAAGTTAAAACCCAAATGTTGTCTACCTGTGTGCAGACCGGCCTCTAAAAATAGCGCTGTATGTCCAAACAACAGGTGGCCAGCAGGGCAGTTAACCGAGCACAGACCTTAATACTGACTGCAGATGTGAGCATCGAGGATAAAGCGCTTAAACAGTGAAAAAAAGTGGCAAAACAAACTTAATATGATCCTCACCAGTCTGCCGGATCTTTCCTTTGCTTTCTTCACTTTGCCATAGGTTCCTTTCCCGAGGGTTTCCAGAAACTCGTACCTGTGCTTCAGGTTGTGTTTGTGGTGATGTCTCTTCACCGCTTGTTTTTTCACGGGCACCTGAGTCGGAGCTATCCCAACAGGAGGGTTTTCAAAGGGTAAAACTCCCCCAGCAGACGGCCTGCGGCTCGACGAGAGACGGGCAATATTGAAGGCGTCCATCCTGACGCAACGTTATCTGTTTTTGGCGTATTTTCGGACGCAGGTGTCGTCGTAAACGTGCATTCCTCCGCGCGGAGCAAGTTGTACTCTGCTCTTAAAGTTGCTCAGCTGCAGTTCAAATGAAAGAGTAAATGAAGTCCGTCACCCCTGACTTTACATCAGAGTGAATTGACCTCAGTCTTAAAAACGGGAGAGAGTGTGCCCGCCTCCTTTGTGCAAGTGAGACTGAGTAGCAATTGAAACTGAGCACGCTGCGACCTGAGCGGAGAGCAGCGGGCGGGCGGACACGTCAAATAGCTGGGGGGCGTTTTCATGTAGGCCCAGTGGAGGAGCGTTTGGTTTGTCATACCGAGCGTTGCCGATGACTGTAAAATCACCAATGAAGAGAAATTTGTTTGTCTGTGGAGCTCTCTGATTTTGTAACTTTTTTAAAATCTACATCTCTTTTTCATAAATGTTTTAAAGCCTCCGATAAAAAACCCGGATTTTAGTCCAATGCTCTCTTACTGCTACGCTAATAGTAGTTTGTTTTCTGGTTTGTTTTTGTCTAGTGAAAAAGTCTTTTTAATTAAATCTACAAAAAA
Organism: Acanthurus leucopareius; assembly: GCA_029814765.1. Taxonomy (NCBI): domain Eukaryota; kingdom Metazoa; phylum Chordata; class Actinopteri; order Acanthuriformes; family Acanthuridae; genus Acanthurus; species Acanthurus leucopareius. The sequence continues at coordinate 3,534,538 of JAQMCX010000029.1, read as the reverse complement.
AGTACATATATTACAAAGTTTAAAAAAAACATACACGTAAAAGTTAAATTAAGGCCAAGGTAAGGTAATTTTACAAGTTCATAGGACTACCACTGGGAAATTGAATATATTACTTTTAAAGGCAACATATTTCACAGGGTTATAACACGTTTGTAAAATTTCTATTTTTCTATTTCTTTTCATTGACTTAAACCGGTTGGTGAGGTCATACGTAATCACACTAAAAGAAGACAATAGTTTTTCAATGTGCAGTGATACATGGTACTCGTCATTGTACTAGACTGTAGCAGACTGCAGTGTCAATAGCAGCATTCACAGTTAGGAAATTATCAAGCTGTAATTGAGGGCTGGTTGGTAAATAGTTACAGCTGTTCCAAGTAAGAACATAAAATGCAGATCACAATATTTGTGTGATTGCTTTGTTAATCGGTGTGTACGGGAGGATAAAACAAGCGCATCAAATATAGAGTGTGGACAAAATACAGTCTCGCTGATAAAGTTAACCTGAGTAGGTCCACTGAACTTTCTGTTTTTGAAATTTGAGAAGATGGTGTTTTCATTTAGTATTTCGCTCTACTGCCACTTAAAATTTTTACTCTCATGCAATACAGAGAGAAATATTGTAGTTTTAAACTTATTGTATCAATTTAACAGCTTTGTTCACATTACAGATTGAGATTTTACAATTTATAAATACATTCATACAAAAAAAATAATTACCCAGTGGAAAAAAAATAAATGAAATTAATATATATATATGAATTTATGAATATGTTCATAAAAAGCATTCACTGATCCAGTGGTAGTCTTGGAGCTGTATGAACTAATTAAAATCACCTTACCTTGACCAGCTCAACAGAAGAATGATACTTACAAATAAATGCATTATTGTTATTCTTAATCAAATTGTTTGATGTAAAAATATAACATTAAGGCAAAAATCATTTGTGTAGATTATGAGTAAATTAAAAGTTATGAATAGCCTATTTCCTCTTCTTCCAATAATATGAATAAATAAGAGTAAACAAAAATAAAACTGTACTTTGAGATCAGTTAAAGTAACTTGTCGATTATTTTGAAGTTATGAGTTTTTTATGATAATTTAACATTTTCAACTTACACATGAAGGAATTATAATAACATCAAACTCCACACGTTTACTGTAACAGCACAGATACAGTTGCATGCTGTGACTCTCAAAATCACTTTGAATGACCTTCCGACAAGAGAGATTCCACATTTCCAGCTCTCGTTGACTTCACTGAGCTAGAGTATGTGTTTGGCTCGATTTGGTCATCTGCCCTAAATATACAGTCTTTAGTGAACTAAGACACATAAATAATAAAAAAGAGCAAGAGCTTGGATTAGTAGTGTCATTACGGTTGTTGACCAATAGAGGTCAGTCTGTAGTCACCAACTGCAAGAGCTTGACTGCTTTGACTTTCCATTCAGTTGGTTTCAGTTAAAGAAAGCCTGACAATAACAGTGGCTCTGATTATCTTCTCCTAATGAGAATATTTTTAACATGTTCTGTATTACATAACTTATGTGGAATGTTATAGTAGATAAGACACAACTGGTTAGTCTTCAGAACAGGATCTTAAGAAATCACAAATTTCAGGAACATTCAGAATCAATACATTGAGCCAATTGGCTGTACCCTCTGTCCTAATTGACCTTCTAACCCATCAGGAACAGTCGTTGTGCTTGCCATCAGTTGTCTGAGTAACAGGCCAGCACGTCACTCATGCATGCAGAGGAACATTGTGCACAAAATACACAATGAAAGAGTTTTTTGGAGCTACAAGTCACGATTGTTCCACAAAATGTTGTAATCAGGGAACAGATTGAAATGAGCAGCTCATTTTGGAAGGAAAACACCAGGAAACCAAAGCTCATAGCCAATTAAAAATATATTTCGAGAAGAATCTTTTAAGCAAGTCAAGATAAATAAATACTGATCAATCTGTCTGACTGCACAGGGGTCACATTTCCATAGATTGATTTCACAAATAAACAATTTTTTTCCAAATTTTTGAGTTTAATTACACATAAACACATTTCATAGACTAGTAGACAATGGTCCATTTTGTTTAGGGTGTTGTTTATGTAATTTAGTCTGTCTGCCAGAGGAGGGGGCTCATTAGCAGCATAGAGCCCTACCACCATGCTTATTATGTGGTTGTCTATCTTAAAACATGTCTGTAACACTTGTAATGTATTGGACAACTTCTCAAACTGAATTTTCGAGTAATATGTGCAAAAATGTGTATTTTAAACAAAATCAAGAGACTCAAATAATAAATAGATAGGCCTATATGTGTGAAAAATTAGTGGTTTGGGAAAAGTGAAGTGGATAAACTACAAGCAATGTAGTTTCTTGAAATAAAATGATAAAAATGGTCTCCTTTGGCCACAATTAGCTACCAAGGTTACATCCATATGCTGCTGATTGTGTGTAAAACTTGTCCTGTCCTGTTTCCATACATTTGTACACTGGAATGAATAACTTGTGCCAGTGAGTTAACCATTTGAGGTATCCAAGAACACAAATGATACTTTGTTTTTACATTTCCTAAGATTTGCTGGGTCATTATGAAAGCTAGTAACAACCAAAGGAAAAAAGATTAGCCTAAAAGTTATAAATCTAATTAAAAAGAGCTAAAATAAAGAGATATTATATCCAAATTAATTAATTAAATACATAAATTTTTCCCCTGTACAGCTGTAGTCTTTGTATTAAAACCCACCCTGTCTGTTGAATACCTAACTCTTTTAAAACTTTACACTCAGGTTTGTAGCACACATCATCAGGGTAATTTTCTTATCCCCTAAAAAAGCTTTTTTCAGAGCCACAGAACTAATTTCCTTCTGTTTTAACAAGCTGAGCAGTACTCCTGACAAATAAACACGTCCTCATGTCTAAAACTGGTAAGGGGCCTTCTTAAATTAAGAAAAATCAAGATGTCCATACTTGTATAACACTTGTTTTACAATAACTGTCTGTTGCATTTACTGTCCCTGTTATCTGTATTAAAATAGTTACAGGCTGTATGAATTGTTAACTGTGTGTATTGTCCCTTTCTGAACATAATTTCTTACTTTTAATACTTCAAAAAAACATAACTATACCATTCCACTGTGCATAGTATGTATTAGGTTCTGTTCATACTGTATATAACAGCAGTCATATACCAAATAATCATAGCTTATTTATACTTTGCATGTTGTTTTGAACGCATATTGACATTATAGGTAACCTATTCCCATTCCTTCTATCACTATGTAGTTTTTTGATTATTAATTATAAACAAAAGCTTATTGTTATGTCTCTCAATATGTGTTTTTACAATGTTTGAACTATCTGGTTACCAGATTAAATTGATCCAGTTGCACTGGTCTAATTACTCTGCAGTCAAAAAAAAACCAAAAACAAAACATATTTAATCTTATTTGTCTAATAATTATTCACATTGGTCAGAAAAATCTTAAAATAATCAGATTCTAAATTGACACATGTATTTAGTTACTATATTGTGACTGGCTGTGCTTGACTGAAAATAGGCTGCTGTATTATAATATCATAAATGTAATGAATTTAACCAAACATTTGTATTTCCTTTCTTTTCACCTCAAGCCCTGATATGTGTATTTTTTCTTCACTGCCCTAAACGAGCTGGTATTAGCTCATTGAATAAACTGGACTTAGGTAAAGTGTTTCCTCTTCTGACATTTTGCACAGTTTCAGTGCACTTATTAGTATCATAAGCAGTTAATGTCTAAACCACTATTCCTACATTTCCCAGATTGCAGTGCATTATCCAGAACCCCGCCCTTTCCTATTCCTAACTTTGGCCGTGGTCGAATTGTGTTTTGCAGTGATTTGATTGCTCGGTCGCAGCTATGTGATTGGGTTCGGCCACACCTCACCCTGCACCACCAGTGGCTCTCCTCTTCATCATCGAAAGAGAAAATAGTGAACTTCACTTTTGTGTTGTTGTCGCTCTCCAAGGTGGAAGATGTCCGCTGGCTTTTCCGGGCCGGAGCCAGTTTAGGAAGATCTTTTCCCCACCGAGTGCCATAAGGAAAACCCCACCGTTTTTTGTCGGACTTAGCTCCGTTGTCATTTAGAGGCAACTGTCAGAGTCGGGCCTCTTTCTCTTGAACACGGAGCTGTGTGGCTGTGAAACGGTGCCCTGGATTATTTACGTGAATCAAAGGCTATGTCTGTTGTGCCAGGCCCGGGCAAGGACGGACAGGAGATGCCTTCTGGCTAGCAGCGCTAACGTTAACTGGACCGCGGCTAGATCGCAAAACACAGACTACCGATACGTCGCACATTTGTCAGAAATACACTGGGTCTTGGTATGCTTTGCTTTAAAAATATTTCTTAGTTTGCAGTCAGTCAGACAGTCTGTGTGAGATCGAAAGGGAAGCTACAGTAAGATGCAGAAATAGCGGTTACTTGATTAGCTAAGTGTTGAAATTTCGCTTCTAGGCACTAAAGTTGACTCGCGCTCGAGACGCGACGTTAAGCTAGCTAGCTGTGTTGACGGTTAGCCTCAATATCACAACAACGGCCAAATGCATAGCCCTCATTCACTGACACAAAACACTGGGGACTTTTGTCTGTCCAGCACTATTACACTACAAACAGGCTACAAGCGAATGAGGCTGTATCCTTTTGAATGAAATCGACGAGTAGGTGGTTGGACAAACATGACAGTTAGCTAACAACTCGTAACGAAAACGGTATGATATTGGGACTTATGGACATTTGAGCATTTCAATTAAGAATTTCAAATTTGGGTGTTTGACACCTGCTTAATCTTAAAAATCCCAACAAGGAGAAGACAACAGCTCGAAGTATTGACCATGGAGGGAAATGTGCAACAACAGAAAATGACTCCTTTGGCTCGGGAACTGACGAGGATATTTAACAGCTACAACAAGCACACCATACAGCTGAAGAAGAACTTAAAGGAGACTAATTTGTTCTTCCGGGAAATAAGGCAAAATTACAGCAATGCGTGTGCATCAACTATCAGCTCGGATTCAGCTTCTTTGGAGGCAGGTGGGTTTGAACGCATGCAGCTGCAACATTTTGACGTCTGCGTCCCTGTAATGCACCAAAATGTGTTGCCAAAAACACGTCCATAACTGTGTTATACATCAGAGAAACAGAGAGGCTGGTGGCTGACAAGTGATTTCTCCACCGGCACATAGACAGAAAAATGCAGTGCTTAGGGCTGGTGAAAACTAAGATTAAGCCCTCTCAAGAAGCGTGAGTAGACTTAGTGCACCAAATATGCTAAGATTTCTGGACTTAATAGCTGGCAGAGAGCCGGGGACCGGCATTCTTTTATTTTGCATTAATTGTGCCTTGTGTGTGTATATGTTTGTGTGTTTGTCAGTAACAAGGCTAACTGTAAACACATTTTAATGTCTTTGCATCTAACTTGAATATGAGTGTATCACCCACTATTAGATATATCTCATTATCTGCTACAACCCAAAATTAAGAATGTTTTATGCAATGTATATAACTGCTCTGTGTATAATTACATTTATTGAATACTCTAAGATTTTTTTTTTTGACCACGTGACTCTAAAATTTGTCTGTTATTGAGTAAAGGCACAGCAGTGATGATATGCTGACAAAATGTATAACGCCACATTTATTAGGAGAGACTTGTGCACAGAGGGTCAAAATCTTTTTTTCCAGAGTGATGAATGGACAATGGAAATCTCAAGATTAGTCAAAATCAACAGAAAAATGGGACACAATGTTGTCTTTCATGGGAAACGCTAAACCCATGTCCTCACCTGCTTTCTGGATTTATCCTGCAAATGTATTGGTTACACTTACAAGAAGAAAATGTGCATCACATGATGCAGAAAGATGTTTCTTGATCTGTTATTTTGGATTAAGTTATGCATAGGTCTGCACAAACTGCCAGTTAAGCATAGTCAATCTACTGCGCACAGGTCGTAGAGTCAAATGCTCAGCACAGATCTGTCTTAAACAATAGGCTTTAATGCATCATTTTGGGTCAAAGGTTAAATACTTGAAGAGGGAAGACGAGATTACGGTAAGACTACATGTAATGTTAGAAAAACTGCACTGGTATGTAAATATGAAATAGACCATTGCTGCTCTCTCCTCTCTTTTGTTATAAAACTGTTTTACACTGTGACTCAGCATCCCTGAGGATTATGTCTGATACCCTCAATAATAAGGGATGAATTGACTCCTCTGTATGTGCTTCCCATCTTAAGGCTAGATCAGGAAATAATACCCCAAGGAATGGATATTAGCCTTCAATTTTTTTTTGTATTTCTTCCATGAAACAGTGATCTGTGTTTATTCTGGAGATTACACTTAGATATAAGGGATAATGTGTCATGAAGATCCTTGGTTGACAGGGTTGCATCGGGTTACTGATAAGGTTTTATACAACCAAATTCTGTTCTTAGCCAACTTCTTAAAATCATTTATCCCCCTCTGTTTCCCTAGGCCAATTGAGCTGCATCTCTTTCCCCAGCCATGAAGAAGAATTCTTACGCAACACTGTGGGCGCTGCCCCGTACATCCTGGTACTAGGCCAGAACTGTGCTGCGCGGTACCAGCTGCTCAACTGCATTCTGGGGGAAAGACTGCTGCCGCTGGGCCCCGAGGCTGGAGAGTCTTGTGAAGGAGTTCAGGGCACTGTCTGCAAGAGGCGGAAGCTTTGTTTCACCCATGGGAGACAGACACGACTCAGCTTGGCTCTGCCTGGCCAGTATGAACTGGTGCACCAGCTTGCGGCTAACTGTGGTCGCTGGGATACGGTGCCCCGGGAAGATCTGGAGATCCACGATGAATGTGAGGACCCGGCTCACAGGCTAGCAGAGCTGGAGATCACACTACATCACTCATTGCTTCAGGTAGGGTTGAATCACAGGCCACCGATACAGTGTGAAACCTACTGGAACTACTCATTAAGTATATCCTCTTATTTTGTTTTTCAAAAGTCAAAGGGCAGGTTTACTGTGATCTCACAAAACAGGTTTTTGGCTATAATATAGGAACTCATCCGCTTATTATAACAAAATTGAACACAAATGTCGAATAGGATGAAATAATAAAGTTATAGTGTTTTTGTAAACAAAAGGTTAAAGGTCAGCTTCACTGTGACATCAAAATTTTCTGTGAAAACACTTTTCTGGCCGTTATTTTTTTGCCATAACTTAGAAACAAAGGGGATATTGTTAACATTTCTCATTAGGTCAGATACTCAATTGGGGATGCTAATGTTGTTCCCACCTTGAAACTGCTGTGATTGTATAGATCTTCTGTGCTAAAGGGTTGAAGAGGTGTGGAAAGCATCCTAGTTTTAGAATTATTTTTCCTAACAGCAATGTCTACTGTCATACAAACAACTTTGTCTTCCATCAGAATCGACTTTGTGGATTGAGCATGTAAACAGATACAAGAAAATCAACTGTTTCTGGTTTCTTTCAATGAACTTACACACTCAGTAGACATACAGCAGCAGTCTACCACAAGCTCATTGGTTTTGCTCATATTAAGCTTCAGGTGATTGTTGTTGCACCATGTGATGAGGTGCTCTATTAGTCCTCTGTACTCCTCTATAAGAAAACAAAAAACCTATCTCCAAGTGAAAACTACACATTCTCATTGGGACTCATTCTCTAGAATCATGCACGTTAAATGGTGATAATTTACATTTATCCAAAAATACAATTGTTATATTTTATTTAAATCCTACAATGTATATTAAAGAAGTCTGGAAAGACTTGAATATTGACTGCAACCTGACCGATTTACAGAGGTTTTAATTTATTTTTTATTCTTATGTGAAAAACTATACCTGATTTTGCATAATATGTAATTCATGATGTAGTTTGCTCGACATCAAAACAAAAAAACAAGTTTTTTAAGGTTCATACCATTGGTTTCATCATATAGCTCAGCTCAGCCCCAACTGTGTGTGTATTTCTTGTGTGTTGGTATTTAATCTTGTAGCCTTATTGTTCAAAGATAGCTTAGCATACAAACAGATTACCGAGCAGAGCTGATTATTGCCTGTGTTTGGTGTTGAACTGTACCTGATTTGTGCTACTTTTCAGAAATACGTTCTTTTTCAGTTGCTTTCCTTATGTTTTGAGCACTTATTGAAAAGTTAGGTGAAAAAAAGAAAAAAAAACATAAAAGATACTGTGGTTATGGTGATTTTCAGCCAGTGTGACAAAAAACTCACAACATCTTGTGGAGGTGAATTGATTTAGCATGTTGTGAGGATTGTAGTCATTCATTATCCTGTGTGACACGAGAAAATTAGTGTCTAATTCTTTACCATGGCCCCTCAGGGAGCATCACACAACTCCAGAAAGTAACCTAGTTCTGCCTCAGAGCAGCCCACCCGCCCAACCCCCTTACGTAATGCCACTGGTCTGGTGCGATTCACATGACTAGGTCATGTTAAAAAATCCCAAACCCTTTGCTGTGATGAAGTTGCCGTGGTTACAACTGAATTCTGGGACACTGATTGTTCAGATCATTACAAAAACTTTTATCGTCGTTTTCATTATTTTTGGTGAGCTGTGTACAAAAGACTTATTCTCAACTTTTTTTAGCCTACATTTTTGCAACAAATCATTTTTGTATTAAAATGACAAGTGTCATACCCATTAATATTAAATGTGTGTTCCAGATATGTTTTTGAAACCAAAACACTTTAGTTATGGCTGATTAGTGCTGTAGAATAACTCTATTTGGATAACTTTGATTTGACTCAATTTTAAAGAATTGCATTTTTATTCAATATTATTTGTAAAACCCATGTTTTGCACTTTGCATGTCTCTCTTTTGCACGTCATCAGTGTGTTGATATAGTTCAGTGCTTTTCAGAGGGGTCTTAAGACCCCCAGGGCTCATTGCAGGAATTCCATGGGGTTCCCCAAAAAAAGGAGAATAAGTTCATCAGAAGGAGCAAAATGACAGAATGTAAGACTCTTCTGATCCTAGGTTTTTGCTTCATGTAAGAAAATCTCTGGTCTAATTTGTGCCAGTTTTGGGGTCCTTAGAATGAAAAAAATTGAGAGCCATGGTATAGTTTACAAAATATGGCTGTAGATTTTAATATTTTTTAATGCTGTTCAGAGATCCGCAAAGGCCTGATTTTAAACACAGGAAAGCATAAAAGTTGAATATCGGGAAGGAAATTGTCTGTTAGTTAAATGATCTATAACTTAGAATATTTGTGGATCTACAAGTTTTCATCAACCAAGTACTAAAATGTAGGGTTTTCACCATCTAAAGCAGTGTGCAGCTCGTCTTGAGGTCTCCATTAAAGGGCTAAGGTTGAAGTAAACAAGGGACAGAATCTCCTTGCTCACTGTGGTATTCATATACTCCTGCCAAAATCACAGCAACCTGTTTTAAAGACCAGCAGATGAGGACCAACTTGCTAATTAGCTTTCTCTTCATTGTAGAGTTAACACATTGATCCTGCCAAAACTTAAGCGCACAGAGGACATAAAAGGAGTAATCATATCAGCAGGTTCCAACTTTTTTTCAAGCACATATGTTCTTATGTTATTGTTTGCAAAGGCTTGTGATATTAGCAATCACCCTTTAAATTTGCCAATGCTAAAAATTGTCATTTCTCACAAGGCCATTTGGCTGGTCTGTGCAATTTAGGAGAACTAGGTCAGACAGTAGTATTAATGCTAACTCCTAATGAAGCTGGAAAACAAAATAGTAGCTTCAAAATAGGCCACAGACATTTTCTTGAAGAGTTGTTGTTGAAAACTAAATGCACTGGGTTAATTCAATCATTGTATAGACTTTGATTGGTTGTAAATAAATGTTTGCAGGCTATGTTTGTTCCAAAGAGCCTGCTCAGATGGGCTTCGCTCTTGTTTCTTGGAGACAGGACTGACTGTCTCCTTTGTGTGGCTGCTGGTCATTTTTGCCTCTTTTTCTCTAGCTGTGTTTTCCCTCGTCATGGCCTCCCTCTCAAGCTGTCTCTGAGACTATTTTTGTTAATGTTGTTATTTATCAAGGGTTAAGGCAACCTTTTTACTTCTATCATTTTTCTGCTTTGCTACAGACATTCCCAAGACCAGCACAAATATTTATTTGCCATTATGTGTTCAGAAATAGAGGGAGCATGTGATATGTGTGGATGAGTTTTTTTTCCCCCTTTCGCAGTGGAATCCGTTTGAACATGACATAAATTGGTTTGAAAACTATGCTTTAGTTGACTTGACCACTCTGTGTAACAGACATTTCAATTTGGCTTTAGAGACTTTACTTTTTGCATTTAATGTAAGAAAGTTAAAAGATCTCTTCTTTTAAATACGTAAGAGACATACAGAAAAATAAACCTGATTTATTTGTTTACATAAAGTTGCCTCTTTACAAATCCAGCAGATTTTAATCCAATTTTGCAGTCTTTTGTGTCTTGACTCCTGCTTAATATGAGACCAATATTAACCTTTTAGCTCAATTTTTGGTCTTAATAACTTCTAGAGGTTCTAGAGGTAAACATCAGGCTCTTAAGCTGGTGTTGATCAATTCTGTTCACTAAGTAGTTGCAACTTTTGCCTTACTGACATTTGTGGTTAGGCAGGCAGTGCACACTTAACCAGAGATTTTAACTTGAATCAGCTGCGTGCTGCAGCCAAGACATAGATGAGAACGAACCAGTAAAACCATAAAGTTATTGGCTGTAAAATCGAAACAGTGAGCTGAAATGTCATAAAACTTCATAGAGTAAAAAAACTGGGTGATTGAGTCCTCTATTGAGTGTAATTAGATATTTTGCTTTCAATGTAGACAATAATACCTCAAAAGTTTTTGAGTTTTTGAAGTGCGTCTGAGCTGGCTATTTTACAGAACTGTGTTCTTTAATAGTTGCCTGTGAATAAATCATGTTTCTTCAAATAAAGGTAACATTTTTGTGGTTTCTTTGTGATCCTGTCACCAGGAAGCAAAGGTCATGGTGGTGCCTTGTGCGAGTGTCCAGCCCATAGAAGAAGCCCTGGAAGACTGCACACGTAGTGTGATCCCCATTATACTCTATGCCATAAACCAGGACTCCTTAAGTACAGAGCAGGTGGCTGAGCTGTGGAAGGTCAAAGAGATGCTCTCCTTTCCCATCTGTTTTATACGTATCCCTGACACCATGCCAGCAGCCTCCCCAGAATCAAGCCGCCGTGCAGAGAAAGAAAAGGAGAGGGAGAAGAGCACCCTACATAAGCAGCTCCTTTCCCTTGGCTTCCTCAGCGGCCCAACAGGAAACTGCTCCTGTGGCGCTCCTACACAGATGCTAAACCCGGGTGCCAAGCCCCAGAGTGTGCTCGGTGAGGCTTTCGAAAGACTACATCGGTTGCTGGTGCCTTTTGCTCGCCAGGTGCTTCAAAATCAGCAGGTGGAGGCTGCCAACCTGCTTAATGGGCTTCATTGTCGCTGTCTAGATCTTTTCATCAACCAGGTAAGAGCAGAGTTGGAAAGTCATACATGTGTAAGTGGAAAAACCTAAAACCTAAAAACCTAACCTTAAAGTCTCAAGCTAGTCTGTTTCGCCAATTTTCAAATTGCAAAAAGACTTGGCGGAGATAGAAATATGCTACTCGGGTCTAACTCGAGTGCAGACATGTGACAAGTCTCAAAACTATGGGTGTGGGGATGATGCCTCCTGGCATACCATATGTTTGTGATAGTATACGTCATTATTCTCATGTGACAGTTGTTACTACCACTGTATGAACTGCTTTCTTGATCTTCTTTGACCTGATATGCCTCCCTAAAAAATTACCAGCAGACCTTAGTTTTTTCTGTTTGACTTTCCTTCAGGCCTTTGACATGCAGAGGGACCTACAGATAACACCACGCAGGCTGGAGTATACCCGTGAGAAAGAGGGTGAACTCTTCACCTCTCTCATGGCCATTGCTAACCGTAAACAGGAAGAGATGAAGGAGATGATTATAGAGACACTCAGCAGCATGAAGGAGCAGCTGCTGGAAGATGCTGCCAACCTGGAGTTCACAGGTAAGCAAGTGAGCACCTTGAATAAATGACCTAAGGCAGGCAGTGTTTCCCTTCCTTGGCTTTTCAAAAAAAATGTCATATTATTAAGGATGATGTTGTCAATATATACCACATCATATAATTGGCAGAAAATATAAAAATTACAAAATAAAAACTGAGTTGATATACGAGTACTAGAGCTAAATTTTAGATTGTTTTACTGAAATAAATCCATGTAGATATTAATTAAAAGCTGCAAAAATAAAGGTAGGGTAGTAAAATAGTGTCTGTTGAAATTGCTTTGGGGGGAAGTTGACTCAACTGAGTTGTTATTTATTAGCAGCAATTTTGAGGTTCTGGTGAGTTATATTGCTTCATACATATAGCTGTTTCTCTTATTTTGTCCACCCTGTTTATGTGATCTAAGGTATACTAACTTACAACTAACAATGCCACATATTAACTTGACAAACTCTCTTCTTTCAACTGCAGACATCATTGTAACCACCAATGGAGAGCCTGTTACATCCAAGGAGATCAAATCTTGCATCCACCAGATCCAGGAACTGATAGTGGTTCGTTTGAATCAAGCCGTAGCAAATAAGCTGATCAGCTCTGTGGACTATCTGAGGGAGAGCTGTGTAGGAACTCTGGAGAGATGTCTCAACAGTCTGGAGAAGTCTCACATCGATTCTTCTGTCCACAATATCACTTCCAATCATCTTAAACAGGTTTGTGAAACTTATATAGTGAGCTTATCTGAACATATCTGAACTTATACAGTACCTTTTCAAAATGGTAGAGTGTGATGATGCTTAACTTTGAGCGGTATGATTGTATTCATTACTAGCTTTGCATATTAAATTGATATTATTTACACAGTTGTTGTGTAAATTTGTTGTTAAAGATTTTCTCAGATGACTTACTTAAAAGGAAGTTGTCAATCTTCATATACAGCCACTGCTGTGGCCATATACGGTGGCATCTTCGTTGTGAGTTTCCCCGCAGAATTACTTCTTTTTCACTTCTGTTACAGTTGTTAAATGCTGCCTATCATGTGGAGGTCACCTTTCATTCTGGATCCTCTGTCACAAGACTCTTCTGGGAGCAAATTAAACAGGTCAGTGTCAAATGGATTCTAACATAGTGGTCTTAGGCTGTATGTTGACTTTTGAAAGACTGTCCTCATTCTGTGTCTTGCTCCTAGATAATACACAGGATAACGTTTGTGAACCCTCCTGCTATCACGCCTGAGTGGAAGCGAAAAGTGGCCCAGGATGCCATAGAAAGTCTCAGTGCTGCCAAACTGGCCAGAAGCATCTGCTCTCAGTTCAGGACACGCCTCAACAGCTCCCATGAGGCCTTTGCAGCATCTCTGCGCCAGGTGATCCTAATCTTTTTTTACTGCCTAGCCTGTGGTGCTGTGCTCTGTCACAATCTTACCTTCTTCTTGGATGTAAACTAAAAAATTCTTAAGACTCAAGTCTCTAAGAGGCCGATGGTTTCCATCTAAAAGTAATTTTTACTAGTGGTTGTCACATCATGTTCACAGAGCAGAAGGTTTGTTGAGGATTTTCCCAGCGTGGCCCCTCCTACAATCAGGAAAGTCTGGTTCGACACAGAACGTGTATTAATAAAAGAGACTAGCAAATAAAATCTTCTCCCCTTGGCCTGCTGACAGATCTATTCATGTCGATAATTTTGGAAAATATGTCAGAGTTAAAATTGTGCTGGCTTGATTGTCACTTGAGTATACCAGCAATAACTTTAAAGATGATGAAAAGAAGAAGATTTCAAAATAACGACAAAGTCGTGAACATGCTCATTGGGCAACTGAAATAGAGGAGGACAAACAGGCTGAGCTGTTGCAAGATGCAGATAACGTGCAGAGCCTGGCACCCTAATTAAGAGAGACCGTGAGAGTTCAAACCGGGTCACAGAGCATGAGATGTGTAATTTCCATTACAACATTGGCTGTTGGTTTTTATCTCAGTTCTTTCCTTACACACATTTCTCAGCCAGGGTGTTAAAGAGCTGCAAAGAATGTCCTCAAGGAATTTACCTCACTGCTTTGTAACTTGAATGCGTGTGACACTAATCACCTGACCAGAATGAAAGGTTTGTGTGAATTTTCCTGTGGATTTACCTGAATGGTTGGAGAGCACAGATTAACACATCCTGTATCCGCTGCTGCTATGACTTTTTTTTTTAACTTATATTTTTCTGCAGATTCTTTGAAATGACATTGATTAATAAACTGTGTGACAGCAGCACCCTCAATTGCATCTCTATGGAAAGATTTTATTGGCTTTTACTCTCTGCTTAGCACATGCCTCAGCATATTTATTCCTTTTCACTTAATTTGCTTTGCCTTTCAAGCTCCAATATGCAGATAGCTGCGACTCCCTCCATTAAGTCCCTGACAAATCCATTCCCGTCGCAATGCTCTGATGATAATCCTCACATGACAGACAGTGTGAGTCACATCGCTGTTTGCTTTTCCATGCTCACTAATTCTTAACTCAATGCTGTTACACAAATACACCCAATGATTGTGACAGTTTTATTAAGAGGGGCTATGGGCAGCGCTTTGTATTTTCAGGGCTTGTGATGGACAAAAGTATCCTAATATCATTTTCTTATTAATCTAACTGACTTCACGATTGGGTGCATTGTGTTGCCTATTTACTCTCAGCTAGCAAAAAGTCTCAAACATCGGTAAAAACAGTTATGAGTGTACAAATGACACTACGCTACTCTACAGAAGTATTTTAGTGCACAGAGCATATGTTAAGTGTATAATCAAAGATGCTGCCACCAAGGAGAATTACATCAATCTTGAGGAATAAACACCAACAATAACATCAGAAATTAGCAAATGTGTTGATGATGTGTTGGTCACAAAGGGAAAAAAAAAATAATTCCCAAACAGAAAGCCTGGATTATTGGAGTAGTGACAACTTGATCCAGAGCTGAAATAAGTGATCAGGTGACAGATCACACTGCCAGAGCAAGACTAAAAGCCAGCATCAAGGAGGTGAAGTGGAGACATCAGCAGAGACTGGGGAGAGACGTCAGTATTGACGGCAGGAAAGATACATAGCAAACCATCCAGAATATCACAGGCTACAAAAGTAGAAGTGCCCCATCATGCCTGAGGCCACATTGGCAGATGAGCTTAACTCACTTCGAACTCACTTTGATCTCCTCAATAAAGAGTCAGCTGTAAAGTCTCCTCTGCTTTCCGAGGAGCGGCAACTCTCAGTATCCACGAAGGATGTAAGAAGAACCTTGCTCAGAGTGACTGTGAGTAAAGCTGCTGGACTTGGTAACATCCTTGTTCATGTACAAAAAAAATGTGACAATTTCTAAAGAAAACAAAATACGGAAGGGTGATAGAAAGCAGTCTGACTGGAAACATCACAAACTGGCTTGGTATCTGTATCTCCCAGGAAAAGGGGCTCTGCAGACATTACTGGTACCTGTTTACTGAGCAGTAGTGATAGCGGTAAGGTCAGGTGCCCGTGCAGAGCCCAAAGGATAAAAAGAATTAAAAGACAACGAGAGATATAGAAGTATCTGCTGCTTTTGCAACCAGATACATGACAGATTTTTCCTCATGCTGAGACTTATTAACTCGTAGCAGTCTAAAAATAGTTGTATTTTTAGAGCTTAAATACTTGTTAATTGATGTAAATCGGTTTTCTGTTTTAGTAGTTTCATGAAGGGACTACAAAATACATTTTGCTTTGAAACTTATTTAAAAGTAACAATAAATTACCCTTATGTCTGGTCATAAAGTTACATTATGCCTCTGTACTTGTCTGAGACTCAGAGAGGTAGAAGCTCTGTGTCTGCTGTATGTCATTATGTAGTTTGACATGGAGGAGGTTGTGTCATGAATGTGAAAGCAACATGTGCTGTAAATGAAAAATAGGAAGGTTTATCACAGGAAGGCTTTCAGAATTTTTTATTTTTTCAATTCTTTATTTAAAGGATAAAAGAATATTTTTCCAATAACACAAGGATATTTTTATAGTTATAAAGTGTTTAAAAGAAAATACGTAAGTAAAAAGATAGATAAAAACAATATCGTTGGTCTATTAATGCTTTCAGAAATTAAGGGCAGAGTATTTTTTTTCTTTCCTGAAAAGAATACATGACCAAGACACTCAGGACTTGGTTAGATCCCCGAAATGCAACAATGTGACGTTATTTTCCTGAAAGTAAGTGGTGAGTTGAGTATGTGATGTTTGTGGTTACAGAGCAGTCTGGGTCAAATTTCCAAGCCTTGCTTTTATCTCTTTTCCTTTTGGCTACTTCAAGTACGAGAATCTGCTATTAGTAATGAATCACTTTATTGCAAAGTGTGCCTCTGCTGGCTGCATGCAAACTGTCTTGTTTAACAGACTTTTGTACATTATCTGCTACACAGCAACACATTTAAACACTTATTTGAACAATGTATGACAGAAAAATAAAATCTGTATCTGTACATGGACTTGTAAATTTAGCTCAAAACAGTCCAAGGGTGAGTAAATGAGATCAGAATGACATTTAAACGAGTTGTTTATATTAATGTTTTTCTTTAAAAAAATCAGATAATATTTGCATGTGTAAAGTTTTGTCTAATTTACACTTTGACAACCTTAGATCTCTCTCTCGCAAATAGCAGATCATATAAAGGTAAATGTGCATACATTTACATTAAGACTGTAATAATTTACCGATCTAATTGTAATGGAAGAGTCAGGAATCATTATACAGTGAACAAGGAAACAGACCACAATGTTTACATGCTGATTGGAAAAAGGAAGCTGCATCCAAAACTTGTGTAAAAGTCTCCAATTACAGATACATGGTGAGTCTCTATAGGATGCTGTTGCAGTCTAGAAAGCAAACTTTAGTGTGTCTGTTGTCATGTTGATGTTAAAGTTCAGCCGAACACAAAACAAACAACAGTGATGAGAGCTCCAAGAAAAACAGGAAACACATTAAGGAGTAACTCTGTTGGCCACGAACTCTGCATTAACCAGTCTGACAAATGACCACATCACCACGGAGGTCAAGTCAGCTGGCCTGAGGTCACTGACGACATGAGGGCAGCAGCGGTTTCCATGGTGATAGCACCTCCTAATAGCATGGCCTAGTGGTTTCCCCTAAAAAGGACAAAATAAGATGTGACAGCATAAAAACAAGGATATGCAGTTCAAAGACACCTAGAAATGAAATCTCTGCCTTCATCAACCTCTTTTCTGCATAAAAAAAACTGTTGATGTAAATGGAAGGCCTATTAGTATTTCTTTAACAGCTCACAAAAATGAATCAAAAAATGAAACCAGCATTTTGGCAGCTATTCTTAATGCTAACCATGAGATATTTTGTCATGTGCTGGTGTTTGTAGCTGGAGGAAGGGCACACAGGGCGACTGGAGCGCACTGAGGACCTGTGGCTGCGTGTGAGAAAAGACCACGCCCCTCGGCTGGCCCGCCTGTCTTTGGAGAGCCGCTCCCTCAGGGATGTGCTGCTGCACGGTGAGTCACCACCAAAACCTCCCATTGTTTGCTAGATTGAAACTGGCAGTTTGCACGGCACATTGCTGCGAAACGTGCCATCTTTACATTCTGTAGATTGTTTACAATCGGCCATCGGTGACAAGTTCACAATTTCCCTGAGGGAGTCTCCGAAGGGATCAATAAAGTTCTATCTAATCTGATCTAAGTTCATGAACCAAGTTAGATATTCTTCAAACTGCTCCATCCCCTCATTGAAAAATCCCAAATCCAACAGTCTGCAAATAGTAGTCATTTCAAAAGTTAAGCTACTTTTTTCTGACAAAGTTTCGAATTTATATTTATGCTGTTTACAGAGAAACTTTTCTCTTTCAGCAGATTTATGTGAAAACGGCATTCTAGTATCAAATTCTGCACATACTGTATTCTGAATATTGAAGGTCAAACATCCAAGTAGAGACACAATTAGACATTTTTAGGTGACTTGGACTCAGAAAAAATAAAATTTAGACAAACAATAACCACTTAAATTGATGGTAATACTCTCAGACATGTAGTGTCAAACCTCACCCATACAAGGGATGGTGCAAATTAAGAGACCTTTTTTACCTGTGCAACCTGTGCTCAAACATTCAATAAGTGACTGTATTACCGTTTGACAGGCAAACCAAAGCTGGGGCGAGAGCTCGGTCGGGGGCAGTATGGAGTTGTGTACCTGTGTGACAGCTGGGGAGGGCACTACCCATGTGCCTTGAAGTCTGTGGTCCCACCTGACGATAAACACTGGAATGACCTGGCTTTGGAGTTTCACTACACAAGGTGAGCTATTAAGAGTGCATGTCAAAACACACACACACACACACACACACACACACACACACACACACACACACACACACACAGCTGCTGTGGCATCATCTCAGCAGCTGTTTGTCTCCTGCACACCCCAACAGTTGGTGCATTTTACTTACACTCAAGAGGTGTGTGTGGCAAATTTTAAATGGCTTGAACAGTTTCAGGGGCAGATCATCAAGAGCAGAATTCTTTTAAATGGATGTGACAGCTCCCTGGTCACAATGGCTCCACCCAGTGTATCAAAGAATAGCTTTGACTGTTGGAGCCTTGAGGCCTCTCTGTGTCAGCATGTTGAAAATGCCAGTGTGTTACGAATGCTTGTCTGCTCCAACTTGCTCTAACTGCCATAAACCCGAGAAATGCAGGAGGTTGTAAAACTGTGCTGAGGCTGATGAACATGAACCATGGCATTATTATACTGTGACTTCAAGATAACAGACTGATTGTGTCCCGATCATATGACTGATATATTTTACTTCCCTCCCCCTTCTTTGAATGTTTTGTTGCTTCAGGACTTTGCCCAAGCACGAGCGGCTCGTTGACCTGCACGGCTCTGTGATTGATCACACCTACGGAAGCGGCTCCAGCATCGCCGTGCTGCTCATCATGGAGCGGCTGCACAGAGACCTCTATACGGGTTTAAAGGTGACCTACTAATGCAGGGATTAGAAACTTGTGATGTGTTGCTGTTTAACAGGTCAAGAAATGTAATATTTTATCAAGCTCTATACTTTGAGTCAAGTTTTGTTTTGCTTTCTGTCTCCATGTTTTGTCTAGGCTGGTTTATCGCTGAGGGAGAGACTTCAGATCGCTCTGGATGTGGTGGAGGGGATTCGCTTCCTGCACAGTCAGGGCCTCTTGCACAGAGACATTAAGCTGAAAAATGTTCTGGTGAGCTCAAACTAAGTAGTTCAGTAAACACATCTTCACTCTAGTCACTAGAACTTTAATCTAGACATGTGAGCATAATGGCAGGAAGAGCACTGCTGTAATTGATGGCAATAAAAAGTGCGGCTGCGGTTCAGGTGAGCTCTGTGGTTAGGTGATAAATGTTTTTGTTAACAGGACTTTTCACTTGCTTACGCATAAACGTACAGCTTCTCTTTCACAATTCTAGGGAACATATTAGAGAGGCATCAGAATATTTTGCAGAAGTCACTTTATAATCCAACACATCCACAACACAGTCCTCTCACCTGCAGCATTACAGGTTTTGATGAGAATCCTTAAACATTTGACCTAACAAGCGTCCCACTCTTTTTTTTTACCTTTTCCAGTTGGACAAACAAAACCGTGCGAAGATCACCGACCTGGGCTTCTGTAAACCAGAGGCCATGATGTCTGGCAGTATTGTCGGAACCCCCATCCACATGGCTCCAGAGCTGTTTACAGGTACGTCTACTGAGCAGTTGCAGCCCACAGTTTCATCACAATAACACCAGAACTCTTGATTTACATCTTAAACTTTCGTTTGGTCAGAACTTTGCAAAAACACGCAGTTACTAGTGCAGCAGTTCTTCAACTTTTTTCTGTCTCTAATGAAAATCCACAATTCCCTCTTAATTTAAAACAATTTTAAATTGATTGCGGAAGCGACTATAATCAATGCATGCAAGCTGAATTTCAGTATAAACAAAGGTCAGCAAGAAAGCAGCAGCAGCAGACTCTGATGATCCCTCTATAACTCCTAAGTAGTCAACATAGTTTTAGTTCTTTAGTCGAGGGGCAATCCCTGCTGCCTGAACTTTTGCACCCAAAATGTTATCAGAGCAGAAACTACATCCGATGACTTAATCGTCTGTGTTCTCATTATTCAGGAATGTTGTATATCATTTTTGTTCCTCTGTTTTCTCTGATGTGACCCTGCTCCTCACAGGAAAGTACGATAACTCTGTGGATGTTTACGCCTTTGGGATCCTTTTCTGGTACCTTTGCACTGGTTCAGTGAAACTCCCAGAAGCCTTTGAGAAATGCTCGAGCAAGGATCAACTCTGGAATAATGTTAAAAAAGGTAACAAACACAAACTGTTTGTGTGATCAGGATGGGGACTTATTTATGAGAAATGTCAAGGACTAAGACCTAATGCTTTTATTAGTGCTTTTCACTCTTTGATTGATCATGATAAATCACCAAACTAAAATGGGGATACATATTTGCATGGATATATATATATATATATATACATATATATATAAAGGTATACAGACTACTTACTTGATGTTTCATGTCCAGGAGATGGATTCAAAGGTGATTTAGCTTTTAAATCTGTCTTAAAATCTCATATCTAACCTAAAAAAATGTTGAGGATGCTTTGTGTGCTTTCCTGCAGTAGATCACCTGAGTTTGCATGGAAGCAGACTGTTCTTGTCAGGCAGTCTCTGTTGGGTTTAAATGTACAAATGAAAAAACTTCACCTCATCAGTCTTAAAACATGAAGCCTCGATGTTCATCATCAGAGAAAACTCTGCAGTCTGTGCTGCTTCGTTGTATCTGTACGTCTCACTTGTGTCCTCGTCGTCTCCAGGAGCCAGACCTGAGCGGCTGTCCACTTTCGATGAGGAATGCTGGCAGCTGATGGAGGCCTGTTGGAACGGGGACCCTTCCCAGAGGCCCCTGCTCGGCATAGTGGAGCCCAGCCTGCAAAGCATCATGGTCCGGCTGTGCAAGTGCAGCTCAGAACAGAAAAGCAGCAGCCTTGAGGACTCAAACTGAAAACACTCCAGACAAACTAACACGTGTTTGATAGGAAATCTGATCAGGAAAAGCATTTTGTATTTATGAAGAACGGAGAAGAACAAGAAACCAACAAAAACCGGTCGAGCTGCCCTCCTCGTTCGCATTTGTTGGATTTAAAATATTTATGAGGAGCCGATACAGATCAGAGGTTTGCAGATAAGTGTTTTATTGTTTGTGCTTGTGTATTTGTATACAAACTCTACAATATGCTTTTGTCGTAGCTGCCGTGCTAATTGTTCCGTGGTCACAAAATTGTTACTAGATGCAAAATTGTTTTAAAAATAGTCCATTCACAGTATTATAAAAAAATATATAAATATATAAAAGATTAATTTTAGATTGTATTTAAACTTGTCTGAACGTGTCTGCATCTATACAAATACAACTTTTTTAATAAAATGATCTGTTACAACTCATAATTGTGTCAGAAGCAGTTCATCAGCTCATATTTTTATAGGAATTTGACAGAGGTAACAAAGTGTAAACCTTTTTTTTTTTTTTAAATCAGTTTTTTTTTTCAATTTCCAAAATCTTTGACTTGAAACTCATCAAAACAAAGCTAAGTCTACTCAGGAGGTAGAGGGATCAGAAGGTCACTGGTTTGATCCTTGGCTCCTCTGGGTGGCACATAGAAGTCTCCTCAGGCAGGATGTTTAACCCTGAAGTTCTCCCAACGGCTCATCTCCAGTGTAAGAGCAGTTTTCCTACTGTAACATCCAGTGCTCAAACTTGCTTGACTGATTGAGTGTTAATTAATAACTGCTGACTAAATATTTAAGTATTCCTCATGGTTTATTAAACATATATCAAGTTGAATCAAACGTTTAGGATCAAAGATTAGCTGATTGATAAAAGATTTGTTTATAACTCTGATAATTAATCGTTGTACACACTGTGCTAATGATTTGTGAGAGCAATGTTTAATTAAATCTTTTTATTTTCAGAGACATTTTGCGGCTAAGCAGGGGAATTAATGGCTGGTTTTAAATGGCTTTTCAGCATAACAGACTAGAGCAACATCAGCACCACCTAGTGAGGTTTTTTTTTGCCTCCACCCTGGTTATGTTGTATTGAAGTAATGTTAAGCAGATTGCTGTCAGGATACAAGAAGCAAGTTTTAACTTTCACTCTTAGTCACAAATACAATTGAAGTTTGACTGCAAAACAACTCAAATACGTCCTAACACGTATACTATAATGTTTGTCTTGTAGTTGATGAAAACAATAACAAATACATATTCCACTGAGCCAGCCCTTGTTTTTTAGGAGTCACATTTTTTAGAATTAAGATAAACTGTGACTGCAGATTTTATCATCGTTCAACAGAACCAGACTTGTTTTCCCTTCTTTTCCAGTTTTTATTCTAAGCTAAGCTGAGCTGACTGTCTCCTGGCTTGAGCTTCACATTAAACAGGTAGGGTAGTGGTAACAAGTTTATCATAGTCTTAGCGAGGAAAAAACGTTTTTTAAGTATTTAAAGTTCAGTAAACCAGTTGAAAATACCCCTTTAATTTAGCTTTTCATTGCTGTAATTTATACATTGTTTTCACTGCAGCAACCCAGTTTCTAGTAGTTAACCTTTAAAGTTAAATTTTATATGAGCCCCATACAAATGACACACTTGCCAACAGGAATTGTCCTCTGAGAACAGAAACACAATGATTACAGCACTGAAGCGCAACTGCCTCCTTGAAATTTGATAAAATCCAAAAGTTATTCAGCATTAAAATACCAGCCATTTTCTAGAGAACACTTTGTATCACTACAGCTTCAATGCGTACAGCTCTTGCTGGTTTTGCAGCAATTAAGTGCTGTGATTTGCAATGAGTTAGTAATCTTTGATATTTTAAAACAAGAGGAGAACAGCAAAACAGGAAGTAGTTATCCAATTGAAAAAAACACTATGAAGGAGTTAAAAGGAATATTTTAATATTTGAGGAGATAAACTTGTTTACTGGATGAGAAGACTGATAGCATGTTTATGCAGCTGTTTCCCAGCTGATTCGTCTTTATGCTAAGCTAACTGGCTGCTAGCTTCATATTAACAGTATTAACTGTCTCATCTTATCCTATCAGAGCATTATTCTCAAAATGTTTATTATTTGCCTTAACTATCAGCTACAAAACAACAGACTTGAGTGGAATTTTTGTTGACATAAAGGGGCTGTGTCATTTTCCATGACAAAAGTTTGTAAAAATATTCCTATTTCATATTAAATATTTGATTGTTTCACTCGTGCAGTTGCAGAATGTTACTTTGTCAGTTGTGGTTCACGATACATCACACATGAAAAAAAGAGCCTAGTTTTAAAATGTGAGGTGATTGGCACAGAGAAAATTTTGAGGTAACATGGAAATGGTAGAAAACAGTTTAATCAGTAAAAACAGGAGCGGCAGAGTAAAAGACACATTTCTCTGTTGGAATACCAGAGTTGATATGATTGACCTGGTAGTGTTGATTCTTATGGCATGAATTTTACACATTAAATTCATATGGTTGGTACAATGGCATCAACAAATAGCACATCAATTTGACTCAAAGTAGTACCTAAGATAAAACATGTTTCCTCCCGATTATAGAGAGCCATTCCTAAAAACAGGGAAGTTTACATATGTACTTACATTTAAAATATGTCCTTGATTCATTTACAGGCCACTTCTGTACAGTAAAAATGGATTACAGCTCAAAACAGTATTACAGCACAACTTCGCATGTGTTTCAGTCTTTTACAAACGACAAAAGCTCTGCAGCTAATCTATCAAATACAGCTGTTTTAGTCACTGAACAGGAATGAAATGTGTTCATCCCACAGATAAAACGATGAAAAATGAGTGCACTCTTAATGTCCATAGAAATGTGCTCTCATTGATTTACAACAAAAAAAAGATGCATTAAAAGTCCCTTTGAGTCCTCCCTTTGAGGAAACATGCAGATTTTCCTCCTGGGAAGCTGAGCTGTGCAGAAGGCTGAGAGTCTGTGCAGCTGTGAGCAGCTGCTGCCTCTGGGAACATCCTTCATTAATGAGAAATAGCTTATAAGGAGCGTCTGTTAGCAGGCAGGTGCAGCTGTTTTTCTTCCTTTTTTAAAAGTTCAGAAACTCACAGCGGGTCTGTCGACAACCTGCACGGGAACATTTTGTGCCTCTTGGACATTTCAGGCATTCAAAGAAACTCAATAACCTGAGTCTGAACCTCTCAAACCACAGACTGGCACAAGCACTAGCAGCTCCTCCAGGAAGTGGAGCAGGCGAACCAGGAAGGCGTCACAAAACTAGTTATGTATGAAAGAAAGGAACTTCCCTGAATGTTTGCAAGTCTACGACCAAATGACCCTCCCATAAAACACACGGCCTCTTTATTGTTCCACAGTTTTCCGAACAAAATATATATCCTGGAACAAAAAAAACAAAACTAACAAAAGTAAATTGAAAGACACGACCGCCAACAAATCCAGGCGGTTAATTGAAAAAAAAAAAGAAAAAAAAGTGCATTGCTTCAAGTATGTAAACAAAATGATTTTTTTTAAAGAGAGAGTGAGACTCGTTCTGTCAGTGTGCATGAGCCTGGGCCAGTGCAGTGACTCCTGAGGTTTGGCACACATGCATACACACACACTCACACTCACACATGTCTCAGAGGATCGTGATAATGAGGGGGAATTCCTTCTTTTTCCACATTTTTTAAGGGGAAGTCTGGTGGTCCCTGTTTGCAGTCCAGGTTGAGGAAGGAGGCTCTATGACCTGCAAAGAGACACCCCTCCGTCAGCGCAGTCACATGGAGGTGTTGCAGTGGCTG
Source organism: Acanthurus leucopareius (assembly GCA_029814765.1). Taxonomy (NCBI): domain Eukaryota; kingdom Metazoa; phylum Chordata; class Actinopteri; order Acanthuriformes; family Acanthuridae; genus Acanthurus; species Acanthurus leucopareius. Next base: position 3,509,597 of record JAQMCX010000029.1, on the reverse strand, counting down.
CTGGGAAAACAGGGTGGTGCATGGAGGAGGAGGAGGCAGGTGGATTCAAGATGAATGGAGAGGAATGTGTGGGAGACGAGCGCAGCGCAACACAAGAAAAAAACACAAAAAGAGAAAAAAATAAACACGTAAGGCGATGAAACATTTGCACACATACACACACAGACACACACACAGACACACACACACACACACACACACTCTCAGGATGTGAGCGGTGACAGATGCCAAAATGATGCACCAATCTGAAGACAGTGATCCTGATTGTTTTGAATGAGGATCAGAGCTTCATGGGATAAAATTAAAGAATAAAAATCTATGATTTTTGGAAAGAGAGAAGGGCAAAGAAGGTTGATTAGTAAACTAAAATTTATATGTTGTTGCAAATAAGACCTCTTTTATTTCAAGATAATAGAGTATTAAAGTGCCTTTGATTTATGCCTTTATGGGACACATAAATAAACACGACATCAGAGTTTCCTGTCTCTACTTCACACTCACCACTCATCTGCAGCGCAAACAGCACGTAAGGCACCATTTCCTTCATACTGGACATGCAGGTTTGATTTCCATTCACAGATCAGTGGAGTTAAAGTCTTATGCAGTGATGAATGATTTATTACCACAGAGATTTCTGATGAACACTCATAATAGTTATGTTATTTTAAGAAACAGGCTCTCTGTCCTCACTCAGTTGGCATTCTTTTGTTATAATAGTGTGCAGAAGCGTTAAAATGGAGTAAAGAGTCTGAACACTTGTGAGTGACTAAAATACAGTCATAGAATAAATGACTGAAGTATTGAAATTTGGCATCAAATCTAGGTTCAGAAATGTTTTTTAACTTCTTTAACAAACAAATGCTTGTGCTAGTCACGTTTTATAAATATGTATTTCATATGTATTTGCATTTGTCAAAGTCATGTACCAGAAAACTGTTGTTTGGGTGTCGTGTGACTGAAACTCAAGTCTTGTATTTGCACTGGTTTTCAAAAGTAAGGCAAGATTAATAACTCATGGCCTAAAGAGGAAGGAGATGTGTTTAAGAGCTGTGGTCGCCTGCGCTCTGAGTGATTATTCAGAAAGTTTGAAAGTTAGTTACTTTTGCTTTTGCTTTTTTACTTTTTAGATCTGGAACAAATAGAAACACCACAAAAGTTATTTACTTCAAACTTTATGCAATTATCACTCAGAGCTGTGAAGAGTGACGTGACTCCTCTCCTTTGACCTAAGATCAACTGTGTGTATGTAACTAAGTATAATAGATTGCTCGTCTGATAGGAACATATCAGTAACTTAGGTGTACATTGATATGTTTCTATCAGACAAGCAGTAAATCAAGTATACTTTGTTACATATACATAGTTGCTATAAAAGACTGTTGGTACTTTGGCTGCCTACACGAGCTTCACATCCAGCTCTCCACAGGCCTGAAACGATGATAAAAAGCTGGAGCTGCAAGTCCACAATGAGCCAAAGGATGAACGATGTCTATGTGTTACTTGAGCAGTGAGTGTAAAATAGAAAGAGAACTGCTTCTTTAACATGAAAGAATTTATCAGCTGTCATAAGCAAACCTGCAAACTTCATTAAAGTCCCTTAATTGCTGCATTTTGGGTCAAACTGAGTTGTAGCTTTATTTAAACTGTCAGGTGCTGTCTTCATTTGGTTTGACATTATCATTTAAGACCATCAGGTGAAAATGAGACAGACTACAAGCAATGAAGACGACAATCACTGAGGGAAGCAGCACAAGTCGGAGTTTGACGCAGACATTTGAACCAAACACTGAATGACGTGTGTGGCACACAGTGATGCGACACTGGACACACTTACAGGTGGAAAACAGCACTTTTCAAGCTGGTGTCTGATACGGTTTCATGTGTGTTTCAACTTGTGTTGATACTCACTCTGATCCTGATGAGTCGCCGTCCACCGTCCCGGCCTTGATGCTCAAGGCGACGCCGTTCAGCTGATCCGGCAGGCTGGGTTTGGCTCGACTTTCACTGGAAGAGGAGCCCTGCGGAGACGCCGTGCCAGAGACGTTTCCACACAGTTCATTGTGGATGCGGTTGAGGCCGTTCCTCTCTACGATAGGAGACAGCTGTTTCTTCTTTAGGATCCCTGAACAGGATAAAAACAAGATGTGATGTCTTCATGAAAACACTGACAGGAAAGAAAACTGGAATAATTATATGAGATAAATCTGGAAATATTATTTTAAAAATCACTTTTCCATGTTTTCTTTCACTGCAAGAGTCATTATCTTGAAATTATACAAAGAGACGTGTGTACATTTCAAAAAGGAAGAGCAACTTCAACCAGGTAAAACTAGAATCCAGTATGTGAACTCCTGCCGGCGTTTGCGTTGGGCTGGACTTTACCTTTGTGAGGGTGGGCGTTGAGGTTTGGCAGACTGGGCAGTAGCATCGTCACGCCGTCCTGCGTCCTGCCGTCTGAAAACACCCGGCCGTCGCTGCGGCTCAGACCGGACTCGGGGTTAGCCAGAGTGTCCGGCTTCAGTCGGTCTGAACCTGCGAGCTCGCTGTCACCGCTCACTGCTGCTGCGTAGTCTCCAGGCCAGTACATCTTATTCATGCTGTTGTCTGGAAAAGCAGAAAACAAAGAAATAATGAAATGTGAGACAAACACAGGCTTACATTCTAAATGTTTATAGTTTTATACAAATTTAATCTGACGTTATGCATGAGTTGGGTTCACTCTATTCTAGCGTTGTAATGGATGTGCAGCTGTAACACTGGCAGGTGTTTGTGGTCCTTATCGGTGACGCCGCCGTCACACGTGTTACCATTAGACTCAGTCGCAGCACTGAGCAACCAGTCCTCTTAAAAATGAACCCAGAAGATGGTTTGAAAACATTCTCTGCTGCTCTGAAGGTGTTTTCAGAATACTCAAAGATTATTTTAACCATGTGGGTGAAAATATATTCCATCTGTTTAATGGATACCAAGATTATTACTACATGATAAATAAATAAATTAAATACAAGTTACTCCAGTATTTAAGGACATGTCTTTACTCATTTTAGTAAAACAAACAAAACTATGTAAGTAATTTTGATAGAAAAGTATTTTTATGTACAAACTAAGTGAAAACGCCATTCTTTTAAGAAGAGTTTCAGTTTAGGAAACATATTAAAATAGTTTTTATTTGTTGGGCCGCCGTTTAGCTCAATCGGGAGCGCGGGCGGCCCATGTACGGCAGGCTTAGTCCTCCACGCAGCGGTCGCGA
>JAQMCX010000029.1:3483945-3506247 GCA_029814765.1 Acanthurus leucopareius | reverse complement strand
CACACTCACACACACACACACACACACACACACTCACACACCTTAGTATTTATACATTGGGACACATGAACGTCTGATGGAAGCAGAAGTCATTTGAATCTGAGCAGAACTAACAGTGACTCTTGGATCATTGCAGTTTGTATGCACCTGAACTTGAATCTGCATGTGGAAGGAGTGAGTGAATGAGTGAGTGATTGAATGAGTGAGTGAATGAGTGAATGAATGGATGGTTTTTCAAGCGGACAGTGATGTCACAGCCGAGACGGGTGGAGGCCTGGAGACGGGTGGAGGCCTGGAGACGGGTGGAGGCCTGGAGACGGGTGGAGGCCTGGAGACGTGACTGAGTTGCTCTCCGGTTCCTCCTTCGTTCTCTGTGCTGCAGTCATGGGCTGATCAGGAGGCCGATCAGGAGGCCGGTGGCCTCGTGGCGCCCGTCTCTCACTCTGGGCTTTTTAAACGCCACGGACAGGAAGTGACCCGGCTGTGACATCACTGTTCGCTCCTCGTGCTGAAACTGGCACAAAGCTGCTTCTCCTGAGCTAACGACTTTCTTTCTTCTCTTTCATCTTCCCACCTTTCATTAATCCTGTGTGATTCTCTCCATCTCACTCCTTTGTCTCCTCACCTCCACCCGCCGCCATCTCCATCCCACCTCATCACCCACTCAGGGCCGTCTCTGCTCAGTGGGGGAGGTCCTGAAGGGGAACGGAGGCGGGGTTTATGGGACCGTGGGTGCGTTGCTCTCCATGGCTCCGCCCCTGATTAGCCCCTCCCCTCGGGTCCAGCTAGCAGGCTTCGCCTTCTTCTACCTGTCCGTCATGTCAGTGCTGTGTGCCATCTACGTACACCTGGCGACGCACGCCTGAACCCGAGCGAGCGAGCGAGCGCAAACCGAGTTAGCTGATAGCACAAAGACAATAACAGGACGGTCTCATCCCAACAGGCGTCTGAGGCGTCCTCTTAACTCCTGCCGAAACCGCTCAGTGCACCGAAACAATCCGTGAAACAAAAACATGCACAGACTCTGAGTCAGAAGTTAGCGCTCTGTGTTTAGGAATATTTAGCTTAAAGCCGCTTTCCTCTGTAAACCATCCATCTGTTTCTGCCGCCGTGTGTCGAGGTCACAGCAGGCTCAGTACGATAGACCAGATGTCCTTTACTGCAGCCGCATCCGCCAGCTGTTCCTGGAGGATTCAGAGGCGTTCCCAGGCGTTCCCAGGCGTTCCCAGGCGGGACGGCTGTGAATGCGAGTCAGGCTGCCACAGATCAGAACAAGAGGGCAGAGGATTGTTGGAATATGGAGATAACAGAGCACATTTTCAGACATTCCTGAGGAACCCAGATGTGGACGTGAAACCAGATGGAAATGTGTCGTGTCCGATGTGGTCCTGCCTGCCAGCCGTCTCCTCAGCCGAACGAGGGAACTGACGGACTCCTTTCAGTGTGAAGGATCCAGCTCTTTGCTCAGAGCTCGTTTCGGGTGTCGGACCCCCCGGCCTGAAGCCTGAGCCTGTCCGGTCCATGTTGGCAGCATGTGGTTTCAGTGAGGCTGCTTTGTGGGACAGAGTCCTCGGGGACATGCCTTTTACACCACAGCACTGAAGTTTGGCAGAACTGATCAGATCAGGGTCCAGGATTCTGCACACCTCTAAAATCCAGATCTGACCGCTTGTGTCAGCAGGTCTGACGGGTTCTGCTCTCAGGTCTGACGGGTTCTGCTCTCAGGTCTGACGGGTTCTGCTCTCAGTGTGTGTGGTTGTTTTGTACTGATGATGATGGTGATCGTTGAATCACTCAAGCCTTTAAAGTTCTTCTGTCTGAGCTGCAGAGGTGCAGACTGAGGTCACATGACCGCTGACGTGAGGCTCAAGTCTGATGACGACGGACCTGACAGTGTGACGTGACTTCACGGGGACCTTTGATCCCAGGTTGTGATGACTCGCTGTCAAACTGTCTTCATTTTACAACAGATACTCCTTAAGACAGCAGATCTGTCAGCCAATCAGGATTCAGAGCAGGAGGTGACGTTAGTCAGTGAGGACCATCAGACGGACGAATGATGCTGAGATACTTGTTTTGGACTTGAGACACAGTCTGACTCCTGGGACTTGTGTGTTTGACTTGTTGGCCTTGACACATGGACTTGTCCACCTCTGTTACCCCCCTGAAGGTCCGAGACTCGTTGAAGCCATAGAGGATCATGTGATCCCTCAGGTGAAGCTGAGACTTGACAATCCCACAAAGGAGGAGGTTTACCCCGAGGCTTGTTTCCTGTCTGTCGAAGCTCCGCCCCCCGTGCCTTATGTTTGGCTGCCTGTCTACGTGAGGGTTTTTTAAAGTTTGTAAAATGACCCGAGTCCCCACACATGAACCCGGCTGTGGAAGCCCCCCCCTCAGTCAGAAACCTGCCATGTGGGAACCAGAGTGCCGTGTCCTCCACCTGTGGTCTTCCTCTCTGTGGTACAAACGATGCTTGAGCAACAAAGATAAAAGTAACTGGCGCATGAAGCTTTTTTCCCTTTTGTCGTGGAAAGACGGACGCACTGAGATGTAAGTTCAGGAGCCCGTCAGAGTTCGTAAATCCTCCAGCCCTTTAACCCCCCGCAGGAGCTCAGTGAATCTCACGCAGTTTCTGTTGTCCTGGAAACAGGACGAGCTCAGGAGGTGATGCTAAGTCCACGTTGGGGGATTTTAGGGAGTTGTTGATAGTGTTGTCCATCATGAAAGGGTGACTACAACAAGCACAAAGGTCAGTCAGCACCATTTTTCTGCTGTGTCCGTATGAAGTGCTTTAAAAACAGAGGGACAGGTGGGAACACGCCCGGCCATGCTGTTGTGTCTGTTCAGAGACCAGATGATTCCTCAGAGATACATCTCACTGCTAAACAGAGCTGGAAGAAACTAAAACCAGATGATGGAGAACTAAGGAAGACGTTAAAAGATGAACTGGACGGTTTTGTGTTGGAGTCCACGTCCCCTTTGAGTTCCTGTGTTTCTCTGAGGGTTCGGCTCAGGTTTGGTTGTGCTTGGTGCTGAGAACGAGCTCAAGCTAATGTGAGGTGTCAGGGTCACATGACTGTCAGCCTCCGAGTAATTGGTCACTATATCTCCATTCCACGTCTCTTAACGTTGCATGCTCCTGATAGCAGAAAAAACTGTTTTCTTATGTTCATGATGGACAACAAAAGGTGAGGTTGGAGTTGTTCTCCGGTGTCGGAGCTTCACAGCGGCCGAACGCGTCGAGTTATCAAAGATCAGACCTGCAGAGTTTAAAAACCAGCAGCAGCGGCTGTGACAGGAAGCGTCCGGACGTCGTCTCTCTGAGAAACTCTGTTCAAAGTTTCATTGAGGGCTTCAGGTGAAGCTGCTCTGGCTTCTGCTTCTCCTGACGTGTTTGTGAAAGTTTTGGAGTTTTCTTAAAGAGACGACAACAACAAAGAGCTTTTAGGACATGAATCTGAAACAGTTGGTGAACCGAAGACGAGGTCTTAAAGTTGCTGCTGGGGACGAGGACTCGCGTTTTCCTCTCGGACATGAACTGGTTTACTGGTTAAAGTTGACTTTTGTATTGTGGAGTCACTTGTTTTTTTACCGGAGGGGAGGAGGGATGGTGATGGTGGAGATGTGTTGAGTGCTTGGTGTTTTTTAACGACTGTGTGCATCTGCTTTTCCCTCTGAACATAATAAAACCAGCTGAAACACCTCGACTCGTGTTGTGTCTCTTTAACACTCCACCGTGAAACAAACTCCTGCTTTGTTTGACTGTTTTCTGCTTCATTTCTGTCATCAAGCCCTCAACCTTTTCTTTCAGGTTTCAACAGTGGTTTTATAGAAATCACAGTGTTTCTGTCATAAACTCTCAGCACCTCGATGATCAGGAAGTGAAACCCAGCGGCTGTTAAAAGCGTCTGGGTTTTCACGTCTCCTGAAGACACGCTGCTTCCTGTCGCCTTGGTCACTGCATGAACTTCTCACTCTGCTTCATGACCGTTTGAGTGTTGGAGGGTCGACGCGTGAACGAGGTCAAACAGGAAGTGGACGTGGAGTCTGTGTGAACTTGTCAACCAGCTGCTGTCGCTCAGTCTGTTTCTCATCTTCTCTCTCCACCTTCAGTTCATTTTGTCGTTTCAGTTGATGTCTCTGCTCCTGGTTTTTGTCCTTTGTGTTGCCATGGTTACTCTTATTTTGTTCATTAATTTTATTTGCCATCCGTTGACCCACCTTTCCGTTATGTTTTCTTTTGTCTCCCACTGTGTGTCTTCTTCTGTGGTGTCTGTGTTTTTAGAGTCAGTTGTGTCTTCCTCTGCACATCCTAGAGGAGCAAGGGCTCCCCCAGGTGGCCGGGACAGTCAGCGCCCTGCTGGACCTGGCCCCTCCCAGACATCCCGTCACCACGACGACAACCACACCTGGACCCTCTGTCAACATCTAAACAACACCAGCGGCCGTGCACACTCAGTCCCGTAACGTAGATAAAGAGTGAAAAACAGAACAGCAGGTTTGGATCTGATGGAAAACGAACAGAGCTGAAGATTCAGCTGCAGTGAAACTCGGACGCCAGTTTCTCTTTAAAAGGATGAAACATGAAGGAGGTGAAGAGGCTGTTAGAGCATCTTCAGCTTCACAAACGCTCCTGTTTACGTGATAGAAGGCAGACGACTCGGTGACACCAGGCCGCACACAGCTGTACTGTACACACTTTTAACGTAGGAAATATTTAACTCAAGTTTCTGCTTTTTAAAGCTTCCCTCACTCTTTTCAGCTGCATCACATCTTTCAGGAGAAGCTTGTATCCAGACCTCTGAGCTCAGGATGAGTTGACAAAAATATATTTTTGCATAAAGAGAAAGAAGGAAAAAAGGAAAAGTGTTTTTCGGCTTGTGTCAGAGAATTACTCAGTGATTATCACCATCATGGATCCTCACAGTGTTGATGATAAACTGGCTTTGCTAACTGCTAGCGATGGCTAACCTGATGGTTCTAGTTCAGTGTTCCTCTCTTGTGCTCGCTGAGGATGTCGGACCTTGTTTACCTCCTGTTTTTCAAACTGACCGACGTCTGTGAGGGTTGTTGCCTCTCTGCTAACTTCAGACGTTATCGACCTTAAGTAAAATAACGACCTTTGATTTGATCTGTGAGATCAAACCTGAAATATCCTCGAGAACACTAACTAATGCTGAAACAGTAAGTTAACACGTGTTAGTGATCCGGCTCCGTAAATAAAACCTCACTGACTCAATTTAAAAATGAATCTGAGCTAGCTAAATGCTTCGGTGCTTCACTTTGAAAAAGTTAAGTGTTAAAATTCATCCCTGTGTTCTGTTTTTGTCAGACTGATAAAGTTGGTTTAGATATCACTCTGCTAATTGCTAACAGTAGCTAATCTGTTGTACAGTAGTTTTTTTAGTTTGTTTTTTAAAAGACACTAATGATGGGAGTGATGCTTGATGCTGATGGGAGTCAGTCAGAGTTACGCTGGTTGGGAGACGCTGCTAACACAGCTAGCTGCTAACATTAGCCGATATTTAACACTAAGTTTTGAGTTGAAGCTAATAGAGGTCAATGCTAACATTAGCTTGCATTGATAAAGTTGTTTAAGAGTTAAAGCAAATTAGTACAAATTTGTTGGGGTGTAACAGTTCCCATTTCATTGGGGGGGGGGTGTATTACGTATTTATTTATTTATTTATTACAGTGGGATGACTTTTTAAAAAACTGACTTAGAGAATAAAGACCAGTCTTCTTTTTAATTAGTTGCTGCAAAGAGTCTTTGAAAAGTTGAATGAGCAGAAATACCAGACAACATTTTTGTGATTTACAAGCAGCTGCGTTTGTTTGTTTGTTAGTTTCAGAATCAGTTCACCTTCTAATTTGTGATCATAGCAAACAAAGACAGGTCGTCTGAAAGTGTTTGCCACTAATGTTAGCTAACACTGTGTTGATGTAATGATAAAGAGTAGTTGATCTGAATTGCTCAGTGCTAATGTTAGCTAGCATTGTGAGACAGCTAGCTGTAAGCCTGAGCTCCCATTGATCTGCTTTGTAGTTGTAGTTAATGTAGCTCAGAGCTAAACGCTCACGTGGTTGTTCTGCAGTGTCCAATATAAAGTTTCTAACATCAGCAGTCATAATGAAGCTGGTTGGAGGAAACAAACACCAGCAGCTGTAAACATAATCTAATGTTAAACCACATGGTTTGGGAGTCTCAGCTGATAAAACTGATCCTTAATGTTCACCAACGACACAAATTAATTATGATCACAAACACAAAAGTGATAACGCTCATGTAAACTAAACTGGTTTGAACTGAACTAGTTTCACAGTTAATCTTACATCACACGTCTGATCAGGTGATAATTAGCTGGTAGTCTAGTTAATTTTAAGATTAAACTTTAGCCCGCTGTAATTTAATGCACTTACATTAATGTACCTGCTTTGGAGATGTAGCTCATGTAGCTTTATGCTAACGTTAGTCAATATGAGTATGCTGATTATTACAGTAAATAATGGTGTTAGTTGTCTAATTTAAAGAAGCTGCGTGGCTAAAAACATGAACCCAGTAGGTGTGGAGGTTGAGATAAATTAGCTAACTCTAATGTTTAACATTAGCTAACACTACACTGCCATGTTTTGAGCTGAAGCTAACTTAGCCCAATGCTAACTTTAGCTAACATGGTGATTTTAGTTGTATCTTCAGGTTTTAGTATTTCCATCAGATCCAAACATAACAATTCATTTCTTTAGTTTAAAATCTGTTTTCATCTTTATTTTGTTCTGGTTCAAGTCGGTGTGTGATGAAAACAAAGGTGTGCCAACCCCTGACCCCTGACCCCTGACCCAGAGGATCTTCATCGGGTCCCACAGCAAACAGAAGGCGCCGTGTCTTCTGATCTTTCTGCACAGGATTGAATTTCTTTGCACCCTGTCTGTGATATTATTCTGGTGTTTTTATTCTTCTCACTGTCACTGAGAGTCTGAGCTCTGGTGGACGTCTGCGGTTGAATCAATGTCCCCGGCTGCAGCTTCAGGCGTCTTCACCACCTGATTGATCCTCCACATGTGATCAGGACCTTCATCACACCAAACTGCAGCATTCGTACAGTGAACGAACACCGAGCTGAAGCAGTTATATAATAACTAGTGATGTCGCTCAGTAATGTCAGACCAGCTTCAGTGTTTGTGATCTTGTGCTGCAGCTGTAAACTGACTCTCCTGGGTCCTGACGGAGCCTTTATTCTGTCCTTTTAGCGATAAGAAACTCTAATCAACGAGTTTAAAAAAGCATTGACGTGACTTTCGATTGCAAAAAAGACCTAAACAGGGTTGAAGTTGGACTAAAGTAGCTAGTTTTTTGTTTCCTTCCCAAACCTGATGAGTTTGGCTGAGTTTTTCATGTCCTTTGATTCAGACGTCAGCGTCTTCTGCTTTATTTGAAAATGTCGAGAAACACAGTTCAGACTTCAGTTACTTGCATCATGGTCCTGGAGAAGAGCTCAGCCCTCTGTCAGAGATGGAGACTGAAGGTCCTGATGTGATTGGAGGAGGACGATTAGGAGGTGATGGGCTCCAGAAGCTCCGACTGTCTCCTTAGCCTCTCCTCCTGGTGTTTGTGATGCATTCTGGGACGTCGTATGGTGGCGGGTGACATGAATCTTCCTGATGTGGCACTAAAACACTGTGTGTGGCCTGCAGGATGAGTCCTGCTCTACAGTCACAGTTCTTTATCTTTATTAAATGTTTGTGTACAAATGTATCCTGTAAATATCGTAGACATATACAGTAAATATATATATAAGGCTGAAATGTGTGTGTTGCCATGACGACACAGAGCATCATGGACGCTCGGATGGACGCAGTCCCTAATCAAAGGTCAAAGTTTTTTGTCAGAGTTGGTATAAACATTGGTGGGCGGAGCTTCCTCGTCAGTGTTTTGAAATGTCTCCCGTTGCTGCAGTGGAGCCGATCAGACAAACTCAGGCCGACTTCCTCCAAACGTGTCGATCGACTGTTTGGCCTCCAAAACAGAAACCTGTTCACTCCGGGTCCAGAACAACGTCTTCATGCTGCCTGACCTTCTGCTCATCATCTTCTCCATCATGTCGTCTGCAGCCGCTTCCTGCTCGCTCATGTTCACCTCACTGGTTTCTGTCCATTTGACTTCTCTCAGACTTTGTGTTTGAGCTTTCCAACATTCACGGAGTGTGAAGACGTTTATTTCAGTAACTCGCACCCGAACACAACACAAGCCCCAAAATATCTTTGTGTATTAAAGAGTCTGGAAGTGAGCGCTGAGCTGCTGATGAGCTCCACTGACACGACAGAGGGAGAACTTTTAAATTTAAACTTTCATGGCATCTTATTTCTAATGTTTAAATTAGGGCCAATGATGCATTCAGGTGATGTGGGACATGAGGATGCTGCATTCAGCTGACTCTGAAACTTGATGCTGAGTGTCAACATGGCTGCTCACGTAAACAACGCTAAACTAACAACCTGATGCAAGAAAGGGTTGATCTCGGTTTGTTCCATGTTTCACCTGAATGCAGCACAACGCCTTCAGTTCTGGCCTGTGGGAACTGGACACGTGTGCCCTGAGTTTGGACTCTCAGGTTGAGTCCCACCACCAACAAGCTTCAACCACCTCAGACCGAAGACGGCGCCTGCTCTCCGTTGGTGTTCGGAGACTCACTGTTTCATATGGTGATGACTCTCTGAAGCGGTTCAGCTCCTCTGTTGGTGGGCGTGAGCCGCCTGTGAGGTCAAACTCAGGGCACGAAGCCCCCGCGGTGCCGTGAACGACGGTTGTGCTGTCCGGTCGGGTGTCCTGAGCAGACAGGTGCTCTCCGGAGGTTTGAGAGGCTGGAGCGAGGTGGTTTCATGTTTGTACAGATGTTTAAGTTTTTCTTCTTCGTGTGTTTCTCCTGCGACGGTGACGAGTCATGCGACGGCGTTGACAGGTCATGTGACAGGGGTCATGTGGTTTCAAAGGACATTCCACCGTTTTATCATGGAGGACAGACGGACTGTCTCACAGTTTTTAAGTTTTTATCATTTTTTCACTTGGTTTTATTTTTTGCTGAAAACTGTATAAAAGATTTGAACACAGCTGTAAGAAGAGTTGAGTTAAGTTTAAGTGCATTGAATAAATATTTTCATTTGACTTCGCGTTGATGTTTTTCTTTCAACACGTCGTGAGTGTCAGCATGTGACAGCTAATGGAAGGAGCACCAGCCTCGAAGGTGACCTGCAGGTCTCCTCTGACATGGACCACAACACTTTGCACCCGTCCATGGAGACACCATCTCTGCCGCAGCGCCACCTGCAGTTCATCCATTGTCAGTGGACACCTTAAAGTATGTGTGAAGGAAATTTAATGTTTTGCTTCACACATACTTTAAGGTGTCCAATCATCATAAATGTTGGAAACATGTCAGAAGACCAAAATCTCTATAGTCCTGAATTTTAGAGTAATAGAGTTTAAGACATCTTGGTGTTCTGAGTTATTTATCCTAAACTCGGGGCCCCACAATGCACGGCGGCCATACTGGCGTAACTCCTCCCCTTTACACCGTAGCATTTTCAAAACTACACAGCGTCACAAGCATTGCCACAGATAACGGAGAATGTGAAGTACATGAGACGTTTAGCTTCAGCCAACCTGCAGTCTTTGTCTCCGGCCGGGCTTTGGAAAACGAATCAGTGCGAAAAACGACACCGCGACCTCCAGCGTGACGCTGCTGTTACAGGAAAAATCTGAAAAAACAGTTCATTAGTTCACAGTTCGTGCTGGTTCACAGGAGCAGAACGCAGCCGACACCTCCCGTACGAAACATACGTGAGCCTTAACCTGCCGGGAGCTGAAGGGACCTTCAGCCGACCGACCGACAGACCGACCGACCGTCCGTCAGCCGACCGACCGACCGACCGACCGTCAGCCGACCGACTGACCGACCGACCGACCGTCAGCCGACCGACTGACCGACCGACCGACCGTCAGCCGACCGACTGACCGACCGACCAACAGTCAGCCGACTGACCGACCGACTGACTGACCGACCAACTGACCGACCCAGACGTCGACTCCACGAGATCAGACCAGATTATTGTTTCTTCACCCCGGTTCACATCAGGACTCAACACTCATCTGTTTCAATCTGCATATTCACTGTAATTTCATTGTTTTCTTCTAAACTGTCTGTTGTTTTTATTTATTTTTATTGTGTTTTTAATCTTCTGTAAAGTGTCCTTGAGTGCTGTGAAAGGCGCCGCCAAGTAAAATATATTATTATTATCACTGTTGGGAGTCACCAGGAGATGGCATTCAGGGATCAAATATATACCAGAGGGGAGCTGTTTTGGGAGGGGTTGATGACACTTTTGCATATAAAATCTTGGCAGCTATTTACCTGAGCTTTTTTGCTATGAATATAAAATCTACTTTAAAAAAATAGGTCTTGTTCTGAATTTCAATTATGTTATGGCTTTCAGGGCTTTGGATTAACTAAATCTTTTTTGTCCATCACACTCTGTGATACAAACCTGTGTGCCCAACAATCCAACTGAACTAATCCTTGTAATGGTAAGAGTCAATGTCTTACTTCTTATAATTAGAACTTACTCACACTGAGCATTTAAGCCTAGTGTTTAATGTTTGGCTGTGAGCATGCAGCATCCTATCATCACTACATTACACCATAGAATATTTATATACTGTAATAAATATCATGTTGTCCTCGCATAAAATTATGAGTTACCAGTGCCTTAAAACTTAAAGGTATCTACACTGAAACAGAATCATTTGGAAACTTGTTTATTTTAATGTTAAACATAGTCAGATAACTAATATACAAAGAAATCTTAAAAACTAATTCAGTCAACAACTGTTAATTTATATTTATAAGTGCCGCAAGACTTAGCTTGACTTCCCCCACAAAACATTTTTCTAATTTGCAAACAGACGCAGTTATCACCAACTCTGAAATTAAGCTAAACTTTGCCATTTTGGTTCAGTCTCACAGCTCTCAGAAGTCATTTCCAGCAGCTGCAGCAGCTGTTTTCAGTCAGAAATCTCTAAAATTAACTGCATACTATTTGTCCAGGACCGAACAGCACACAGACAGAGGTAGCAATTAGTAGATGAGGACTGTAGAGCATTTGGCAGCTCAAGTGCCAGATATTTCTCTCAGGAGTTTGTTGAGACCAAAACAAAAGTTGAGGGAGAGTAATTTGAATTCATCAGGTGGACACAAACATGAGTGTAAGTAAAAACTAATGCTGCTCTGATTCTGCTGGATATGATAAAGTCTGTGATACAACTATGTAAAATGCCAATGTGTGGTGTTTATAGCTTGTTTCTGCTTCCAACAAGCAGCCAAAAAACCCCAGCTCCTGTAGGTTTAAAATATTAGACCACAGTATAAATGTAAAATATGACTTAAATATTCGTGAAGGCTCATGGACCAGTTTTTACTACTGAACAGAGTCATGTTTGCTGATGCATATTAAATCCTGTGTATATGAACCCACTCCAGCAGGGAGAGCTGTAGTGACAGCATCAAGACACAGATGAACCACTCCAGGTTATAGGCTGTCCCAACACTGACCCAAGGTCTGAGTCCCAGCTCATTTCCGTTCAACACTAATCAATTGAAGTTTCATGGATACAAGTTAGAATAGAATGAAGGACAATGCTAGGCTAATAATTCATCATTCCATTTAGTGCTGAGGTTAAAAAAAAACAGAAACTAGTCAGGGTCCTTGGATGTATGTAGTCAACAGCTCTGCAGTGTAGCAGCCTTTAATTAACATAAAGCACTTACTGCTGCCCTGCACCTTGGCCGTTGCATAGCAACCACTTCACCTGAGAGGAAGAGAAAGGGCAGGGTAGAAGGAAAAGGTTTTTCCTCAAGTTGAATCCCTGAAAGGTCTGTTGCTAAATCTTAACCACAAACTTCAAAGCAACAGCATGTTATTCCAACAAATCCTAACGAATATGGACAAAATTATTTTTAACATGGTTAGTTTTTTATTGCCCTCTTATCTTGTAACAAAAAGAACACCGCAAACCTACAAGGTGTTTCGAGTGTTTGTGAGTGTAAACAGAAAGTGATGTGAGAGAGCAAGGAGGGAAATCTAATGGATTCAAAATATGCCAATAACCTTCTACCAGCGCATCAAACGACCAGCCCAAGTGGCACTCTGGGAGCAATTACACCAGCAGGGGAATACTCCAAGGCATCTAACGAGCGTAAGTAATGAGGAGCCTATAGCATCACGTGATATTTCACATCATCTTCTGGAGCTGGTGGCTCCATTTATAGTCCCAGATGGTCACAGATAATGTCAGATTAAATCTGTCTCTTTATACTACTGCAGAAAATGCAGCAGCTGACTGCAGGTAAGGTTTTTGTCAAATCTGTTTTTGAGACAAAATATTAAAGTCAATATCAATGACACATTACATCCAAAAGATGTTATAATATTGAAATTTTTTGACAAAAGTTTTGCCAGTTTCCCTTAAACCACAAGTAATTTTTACTTCATTAATTTAATCTGTTGCTGTTGATCATCATTTGGTTCTGGTTGCCAGTGGTTTCTATAGCTTTCAACACATTACGACAATTAAATTGTTGAGACAATGTGGGTGACAATTCTTCTAAGTACAAAGTTATGCCCAAAAATGCCCCCCGCCCCTGTGGAAACAGCTAACCAATCAGATCATTGAGGGGTAGAGGGATCTATAATTAGGGTGCCATCTTCCCACATGCCTAGCTAACTGCATTCATGTAGTTTAGTGACTGGTTTGGCTGTCAAAACAGCGACACGTGCAAGTAAGACAGAAGCAGCTGCAAAGAGTTAGAAACTCTCAGAAATAAGACCTCTTGAGATGACACAACAAAACATGACGTTTTAATGTAGATTAAAACTTAAAACATTATGTACTTCTAGCAACTTATATCAAGGCTGTTGATAGTCGTCTCAGTAGGGCCTGGTTCAAGAACTCTACATCCAACATCTTCAAATAGTTTAAATAATACGGGTGTTGTACTTACATAAGACAGTTTCTTACAAATCAGTCAAATCAAAGTTTAGATGAGTTTAGAAGAAGGGAAACAATATCCTTCTATGGCTTCCTTGTTGGATATGTCACTTAACAATGTCCATTATCATATATTATGATGTAATATGTTACTCACACAAGTCCTTGAAAGATGGTTGAAGAGAAATTGGACTTCGCTCTAATACTGAAAACTCTATGGCAGTGTGTAATAAAATGTTGCTTTAGAATTTGAAGGGTAGTGTTATGAAAGAAGCTTCAACTATCCTGTATTGAGAATTATAGAATAGAGTTTGACTAAAGGAGTTGGAATGTGAGTTGAAGTAAAAGCATTAAAAAGGGTTGAGAGTTCAGTGAGATGTTAGAACTGATGTACTTAATGATTGGATGCCGAATGGTGATGCAGCTCCCTTGAATATTCTATCAGGGAAATACTTGCCTGTCATTGTAGTGAAAGCTTTATTAGGGAGACCCTCACAAAAGATTCAATAGACTCAGCCTGCTATTGGTGGCATTTTAAAGCTGGAAGACAGAATTACAGTCATTTTATTTCTAATGTTATGATGTTGTGCCCAAATCTCTCCAATGACTGTCAAACTCACTACACACTTATCATGTTTAACAGGGCTGAACATACAAGAAACTACAAATTACAACTTTTCCCTGGAGGGGCCGCCATTTAGCTCAATCGGGAGCGCGGGTGGCCCATGTACGGAAGGCTCAGTCCTCCACGCAGCGGTCGCGAGTTCGACTCTGGCTCCGACCATTTGCTGCATGTCTCTCCCCTCTCTCTCTCCCTGTTTCCTGTCCGATAACTCAGCTGTCCTATCAATAAAGGTGTAAAAGCCCGAAAAAATATATATATAAAAAAAATAGTTTTTATTTGTTAAGACAGATGGAATAGAATAAGAGGTATGATTGATTAGTTTGTGGCCTAGGAGGAAATGATTTTAACAGCTCGTGCCGTTCAGCTCTGAGTTGTTTTGCAGAATCTCTGAAGTTAATAATTTTTGTGATATTTCTCTTTTGGGTAATTGAACATTGAAAGTCAGCACTGTTTAAGAAAATGAACAATATTGGCCTTTGTGCACTCATCCGCTACCTTCGTCACAATGACTCAATGAGGTCAACGAGGACACACAGGCAACGCTGGGGAAGATCCGCCTCCTTACAGCACGCTTCATCAAACGCTCATGAGAGGAACAATTCTCAGAGAGCCGAACTGCACGTGCACTTCATGAGAGCTGCTTAACTCAACTCCTTCTGTCTCAAACCACAAACTTATCACGCCTTGTATTTTTTTGTATCCAGATGGTTAAAAAAATGTTAGAGGATTCTGGAAAAAATTTCAAAACAGCTAAAAGTTTTCTAAAATTCAGATGCTGAAACACTGTGACTTTAATTTCATGATACTACAGGCACAAACTGCAGCCGAGCTTTTGTACCGTGTGGTTGTGGTCTCTTGCCCACGTTAGACGCCAGGTTTTCCCAGCATTCCTCAGGGGGCAGAGGACCCTCCTCATCCTCGCTGTCAGAGGAGTGTGTGGAAGCGTATGAGCCACTCTGGTCGTCCTCTAGAGACAGGTCGCTGTCCGAGTCACTGTCACGATCTACACACACACACACACAGAGCATTCATTACATTCATTACAGAATCATTACAGAGACACTGAATCAGAGATGCTGAATGAGATGATTTACCATCCAGATGCTCTTTGGTCTCATTAAAGAGCGACGCGTGATCGTTCAGAGCGATGTGTGCCTGACTGTTACTTAACCCGTCGTCCCTGAGAAGACACAATAAATCTGTTAATGGCTGCTCTCTGTCAGATAATGCAGATTATAAATATTTCATGTGTACATAATTTCCTCCTACCTGAGGACAAACGGCACATAGCTCTGCTGGCTCTTGCCGCTCTGCATGGTGCCGTTCAGAGACACGCTGGAGTCTCCAAAGGGAAGGTGGTACAAACGGCCGTCCATGTAGTTTGTGTTGCATTTGTATCCCTACAGAGAAGAAGAGAGGAAAAGACTTTAAGACACTTTACATTTTCTTTTCATCATAATTCGAATCAAAGCTGAAACAAAGCTACCAAGAGGTAGTTGCAGGTTTTTGAGTACAGATGATGCAATACTGATATAAAAATCTGCGATCATTGGATGTGACGTGTGTGAGTCTGCAGTGTTTTTAGAGAAAAAAATTCTCAAAGTGTAACTCTAACACCCCAGAGGTGTCAGACTGAATGTAGTATTTTGTCAGAGTGCTTGACATTGACTCACTGAGGCCTTGGATTTGATCATATGATCGGGTCGCTTGCGGCTGCAGCAGTATTTCATGGCATTTCTCGCCTCCTTATTGAAGACAATGCGGAAGAAGAAAACAAAGGGACCCTGAGGGACGACAGGAGAGAGACAAGGGTCAGGACAAAACAACAGAAATCAACTTTTCAAACTGATGTCAGAGGGACTTGAATGGCTCACCTGCACACAGTTGAAGCCAGCGAACAGGTAGTGGAAGATGATCATGTCGCTGTTGACAGAGAGGAGCGCCAGGAAACACGTGACCGACACCAGGAGGAGAACGCCACCTGCAGTCTTCAGACCCGAGCTGGAGAACATGAATCACATGAGGGAGGAAACGGAGCAGCCGTCAGGACAATTTTCATGCATTAACTGATCTGAATATGGAAGTTGGCACAAACAGAGCAGCACATTGTTTTATAAAGAGCTGTGATCATGAATCTCCATGCAAATGATCTTTTTTTAATGTCAGTACGTTTTTTTTTTCTCTATTTCATTGTGAAGCACACAGTGTCCTGTATTTAAATACAGTATAACAGTATATCAGTTCTTGCTGCACAATATGATAAACTTTGAATCATTCTTTGAGTTTTAAATGTTGTCTACATATGAACAGAACCCAAGTCATTTTTCTGAACTTTTAATTCAGACGTAATGGTTAAAACTGCATAACTAGGCTGCAGAAGATGATTATTTACAGTACTGGTGAATCGTTTGCTCCATTTTTTTTTTTTTAATTTAAACAGAGTGAAGCCATTTACTCATAAGAGGTGTTTTTTTTAAGCATTTGTATTGCATTTGTAAAACACAAAATTACAAGTGATGTCTTCAGTTGTCTTGCTTTGTTGGACGGAAATTTTAAAAACCAAAAATTTATAGTCCAAAATGCACCTTGACAGGCTGGAAACATGAATATATGTTTCATTTTGGACTGTATTTGCTTGAAAAATGACTGAAATGACTTTTCATTTATCTAAATAGTTGCTGATTATTTTTAGTCAACTGACTAACTGATTAATCAACCAATCATTTTAGCTCTGTTTGATAAAAATGCGCCCCTGATGTGTGCAAGAGTAGAACAAAACTGGTGAGTGAGCACAAAATAAAAATAGACCATAAGTTGAAAGTTCAGATTGTGCAGTTTTGAAATAAGCTCAGGTTTTAGATTATCGGGAAATAATGTAGGACTGCATTTTTCAGCTGGATGGTTTAAAATGCTTTTCACAGTTTAAATAATTTAAACAAACGGGAAAGGACATAAGCTAACTGTGCAGAACACTGATGTTTGCAGGCTCTAACAGGAGGAAGGTGATCTCAGACCAAAAATCAGCACAAAACTTTGAGAAAACAAAAGAGATGAAAGTATGCACCAGTGTTCAAAAAATTCTAGTTAAACAAAATCTCTGACAGGCTCAGAAAACCATTTTTAGCCACAAGTCCTTCTTTACTTCCTCTGGTTGATTAGGACACAAAATTCCTGTGCGCTCACTTACACTTATCTGCAGCTGTCATATCTTAAATATTCAAATTAAAACACAAATAAATAACAATTCTCCTTGTGTTTATCAATGTTAGCCTCGCTGTGATATAGTCAAGATTTCTGAGGTTCAATCTCTGTATTTTATCAGCATCAGCATTTGATAACATTGTTGTTGTTAAATGCTGTTGGGAATTCCATTACTGACTTCCTTTTAATGGCTGTTGGCTGAGTTTTACTGGTTCGGTCAGAAAGCTGACACTGTCAGGCTGGGACTTTCCCACCACTGACATCATCCAAATAAAAGTACCTAAAATCACTTTCATTCTCTTTCAAGCATGTAACCATGCTGGTGTTTATATTTGGTGAACATGTGGGGGACACTCACACACGAGGCTGCTTCTTCTCGATGCTGTGGTGCCTGAGTGAGCAGGAGGCTCTGGACGACAGGATGCACAGGAAGATGTTCATCTGTGAACACAACATCACACTGAATCACTGCAGGAAACATCAGGTTTACCCTCCTGTCAAAACACTGTCTTCACTGCATCACACCTGCTAAGTGTTCGTCAGCTGAACAGTGACGGTGTGTTTGTGGTGAAAAACACGTGCGGCTCTGGTGAGGACAGTGTGAGTCAGCATGTTGGATTGTGACACAGAGCGATGCAACACTTACAGACACGTCCACAGACTGTGAAACTTTCATCTTTCTTTTCTGCATTTAAAGGCTTATTACAAGTGTGTTTAAATAGAGAATGTATTTACTTTACAGTGGTGGAATGTAGCTATGTACATTTACTCAAGTTCTGCACTGTACAAAGATGAGGTACTTGTGCTTCACATTTGTATTTCTATATATCTGTAGACTGGCAGGTTTGTCATGGTTACTCTTTCAAAAATATGAAGATTTGTTGTTTTTTTTTTGTTTAAAGGTTTCTAGAGTTTAACTAATTTTTAAACAAAGAAATAAACTTTGATTATTGTCCTGTTGGTTAGACAAAAGAAGAAATATGAAGGTGTCACTTTGGGCTCTGGTTGTAACTGATTACAAACTAAAAAATTGATTGGTTAAATAAAAAAACAAGCAACAGATTAATCAATAATGCAAACAATCATTACCTGCACACTCATAAAAAATATTTTAAAAATCAGCTTCACTTTGAGTAGCCTCAACATTATATACAGTTTTTGTATTTAATGAATGAATCATAATAACAACAGTTTAAAGGTCACAGGGACCATTTTTAGAAGTCAACTTTTACTTGATACTTTCAGTATTTTTGCAGCTTAATTTTAGTATCTTTGCTGAAGTAAAGGATCTGGACTTTTCTTCCACCATTGTTATTGTATCAGTACCTGTATTAGTAAATGATTACTGCTGCTGTAACATGTGCACAGAAGGAAACTACAGTCTCCATGAGCCAATCACAGGGACTCACCGATGCTGCCATGGCGATGGGTCCAGCAAAGCTCCAGATCAGGGTGTCGTACATAGACAGCCAACAGAAGTCTGGGTTCCCGTAGCCTTCAGGGTCCAGACCCACCGCCAGACCTGAAGACACAGGACACAGACAGACAGACACAGACACAGACACAGACACAGACACACACACACACACACAGACAGACAGACAGACAGACAGACAGACAGAGTGTTTGTGTGAGTGTGTCAGTGGGAAAGACTGTTTTCATCTAAATTCACTCTAAACTTTTTTTCCATCCGCTGGAGGATTTTTCAGTGAAGAAGTCAGACAGAGTAAAAGAGCATTCCTTCAAAATATGATAACACTTAGCCCTGATTTCAAAATTTTTATTACTGTTTTATTATTTTATTACCACTTTACTACTTTTTATGTTGCATGACATCACACACCAATTTGTGTTATAATGGTATATGATTGATTTCTGTGTCCCAGATGCAGCCAGATAAGACCAGCTTGGATAACATGGCTGCTATATTCGCAAAAACCTAATAGTCATTGAAACGATGGCCTGAACACTGCTAACTTTTAGATAAACTTTTTGCTATGCAGTAAATCTGTGATGAAACAATAAAGAAGTTCATAACTGAATCACGAGGCAGCAATAACACAAGTTTGACTAAATAAAAAACAGAGACCAGAGAGGTGACCTATATAAACATATTAGAAAAAATTACCCCACTTTTTAAAAATACAACATAAAACAGAAAAGTGTCATAAAGCAAATTTATTTCAAGAATCCATCTAATCTTATTCTTTTCTAAGCTATTTGCCGCATTTAAATTGCATTTATTTCTTAAAATTTATTTTTCACAACTAACAAGTCTGTTGAAAACATTAACTGTGAGGGACAGAAACTGGATGAGGTTGCTTTCCAGGCTCCTGCTCCTGTACTAAATGTTTGTCACACTGTGAGGGTTCATACCTGTGATGAAGGCGGGCACTCCCCAGCCAATCAGGTAGTAGAACCTCATGGGTCCATAGTTGATGTCCCGCACTTCGCTGATCATACGATAAATGTGCAGCCCCTCCAGGAAGAGCCAGGAGAAAGTGCAGAGATAGAAGAAGTGCAGCAGGATGGCGATGACTGTGCACACAAACTGCAAACAGAACAATAATTAAAGCATTTACAGACGAGGGGAAACATCGTAAATTATGTCAAATAGATTGAAAGCTAGCTGATTACCGGGTTGTCTGCCTGGTTGATGCCCAGGATGAAGACGAGCTCAGAGAAGAAAAGAGCGGTGGCCCCGTTGCTGATGATACTCGTCTTGTTGCACTGCATGGCTCTCAGACTAAGGAGGAAGATCGTGGTGAGGAAGAGGAAGCTCAGCGTCACTCCCACTGTGCTCCACGTCAAGATTTTGATCGGCAGAATCTCCCCATTCTGACACAAACGTCACGATTAAAGAGAAAGTTCAAGTTAGAAAATAGATTAATGATATATGTGGATTGGCCAAAGTTGAAAGTTTGAGCATCACTCACCTCCCTCCTAGAGATGTCCATGAGCACAGCAAAGCTGGTCATGTGATAACACTGACAGCTGATGTGGGTGCTGTTTCTGAAAACCACCTCACAGCCCTTAGCTGACCAGCCGCCGCTCCCGCCGCTGACATGAAACACAAGAACCAGAGGACAAAGTGAGAAAAACAAACCTTTATAGAATCTCCTCACCAGCTCTGATTTACTCTGTGCTGCTGTGCTCACAGTATGGAGTGGTTCCAGAAGACACAGATGGGTTTAGAGCGCTCCTCAGTGGTGACAAGGCGGAACTGCACTGTGATGGGTTTGTCCAGTGTGTGCTGCAGCAGCGCGTCATTGTCGTGAACCGTGATACTGACCACCGGTGTGTTGATGACCGGACGTTTTGGCACACTGATGATAAAGACAATAAAAGCATACAATAAAAGACAAGAACTCTGCAAACCTTTGAAGGAAATGAATGGCAATATTATATATTATTTTAGATCAAAATATTTTGCGTTTTTCTTTGTAAGCATCCTAGTCATCAAATAAAACTTATAGGCCTAAAATTTTCAGCTCACAGCACTTTTTTGTTATAGTTTTATAAATGGTTCTCACCGCAGACTTCTCTTGTCAGGATCATAGCTCTCTGGTAACAGCGAGGCCAGGCTGTGGAAGATGATCACACTGGCGATGGCGTCCTGCTGGCTTTCATCAGGATGGCGTCTCTTCCTGTTGGCCGAGCGGTTCCTCAGCGAGGACTCTGGGAAGACATCCAGGTGTCTGTGGCCCTTGGTGTCCACAGGTGGTTGAAAGACTGAATCTGGCAGCGTGACTGCTGTCTCCAGGTCTGCCGGACGGGGACCCCTCAGAGACTGGTACCGTGGGAGTTTGGCCCCGGCAAAATTCATCTTTTTCAGACGATCCACAGAGATGACTGGAGAAAAACAAAGAGAGGCAGAGTCAGAGAGCTCTGATGTTGGAAGAAGTTCTACTGAAAAGATTGTTGTATATTTTATTTGGAAAAGTTGTCAATAAAATAACTAATTCTGATTGATTAACACTTCCACTGAAGAAGCTCCGCAGCTTTTAATGTTTTCCAGCGTGTCACATCTTGTGCTTCAAAGCTCACCTATGTGTGGTGTGACGATGGTGAAGGGGCTCAGGTAGGTCTTCCTCATGTTCTGTGCCAGTGTGTTTGCGTATTCCTCAAAGTGGCGCAGCAGAGCCGCCGTGCCACCCTCCGAGTGCTGGATCAGCTCCCAGTGGAGCCGTGTGTCTGGGGACAGGATGGCGCTGCCCACACGCACCAGATTCTGTCAGAAAACAGCGAGAGTTCAGTGTGACAAGCTGCCACAGCAGAGAGTGAAATGAAGTGTGATGTATTTCCTGTAGATACAGCATGAAATGCTGTGGAGTCCCGCCATGCAGGACTGTCTTCTTGTTTATACACCAGTTTTGTTTACTGCAAAAGCTGCGGTTATCTATAGTTTTTCCTTTGTTTCCTGCTGTGTTGTGAAGTCTCCGGCAGAGATACAGTATGTGGTTGCTCACCTCGGTGAAGTGGACATCCTGTGTGGCTGTGAGGTTGAAGCCCTGCTGGTTGCTCTCATGCTGCAGAAGACTCTGTGTGAGCCGATATGCTACTTTCACATCGCTGCCGTAGTACTTTTCTGTGTGCGAGGTGGCGTTGGCCAACATGGCTGCTGTCTGCTGAATTTGTACAGAATCCAGGAGCGAGGCGTTTCGGTAGAGCTTGTCAGACTGGAGGAAGGAAAGAAAAACAGAACTGCTTAGTTGAAGAACCATGTTGTTAGTTAGTGGTGTTAAAAGTGTTAGCGTTGTAAAATTCTGTGGAGACGCTGTGATCCCGAGAGGATGAGTCCTCTTGACTTTGCGATCACTTGACTTTTTCCAGCAGCTCTACCATGAGACTGGCATTTTGTAGTTTAAGTGAAATGTCTTAACAAGCTTTGGATGTTTTTTAGAGTGTTGAGGGAAATGAAAGTCATGTAATTTGCTTACAGATGATGACAGGTGATCTGAATAAATGGTCATTTGACAGTTAACCTCCTCAGGTCTCATACACGTCTATTTCTTGACAATGGCTTAGCTGACTTTCTTTTTTTTTTTTTTTTAGCTTATTAGCAATTATTAGCATTACAATATCAGCACTAACTTCAAGCACTGCTGCACCTTAGTATGGCCTCTAGCATGATGTTAGACTCTTAATCTTGTTTGAATCATTTTCTTTCTCTACCTCCCTCTGAATGAGGCTGTTGATAATAGGATTACATAGTTAATTTTAAAACAGACAGAGACTGAAGCTACACACCAGGGCTTTCAGCTTGCTGAAGGTAACAGAGGTACAGTTGAAGAGATTGGGAGGCAGCCAGCCCTTGTGCTCATCACAGTGGCGGATTGCTGTGCCTGAGAGAGAAAGAAAGAGAAAGAGAGAGAGAGAGAGAGAGAGAGAGAGAGAGAGAGAGAGAGAGAGAGAGAGAGAGAGAGAGAGAGAGAGA
>JAQMCX010000029.1:3450614-3483845 GCA_029814765.1 Acanthurus leucopareius | reverse complement strand
GAGAGAGATAGAGAGAGAGAGAGAGAGAGAGAGAGAGAGAGAGAGAGAGAGAGAGAGAGAGAGAGAGAGAGAGAGAGTGCATGAGAGAAAGGAACAGACTGAATTTGAGAGACGGCTTGAGGCAAGTTTCACATATTGCCATTATTATATGGTAATTTGATGAGCTGCCTGAAAAACCATCATACCGAGCGTTCCCTTGGGACAGGCAACTGCTGCAGGGAGACCAAACTTAGTCCTGGGCCACCAGATCCCAGCCTCGATGGCCTGAGGGCAGCTGTCATAGATTACTGAGAGAGATGCAGCAGGAAGGAGAGGAGAGAGACAGAGGGAGATGATGAGGATAAAAATGGAAAATTATTTTATATTTTTGTTAAGTTATACAGAAACAGGGATTACAAGTTAAGCGCTACAGTAACTCAATAACGTGTGTTCTGACCTTCACAGCCATTTGAAGAAACCTCTGCGAAGGGGTTGTCGCAGCGGTCACACTGACGCCCGATGACTCCGGGTTTGCACTGACACTGGCCGCTCTCTCGGTCACAGGCTCTGGAGAAGGAGCCGACTGGGTAGCAGTCACACAGCAGGCAGGTGTCGCTGCCCTCGAGACGATAGTGGTTGTCCTGGTAACACGACAGGAGAGAGGAAGTGCTGATTAGCAGTTTTTCCATTGATCAATTTTTTCCATACCAGCCTTCCTTTGTTTTCATGTATCCACACACACACACACACATTATCCCCTGATGGCTTTGACAAGAACATCTGGTTACTCAAGGACAAGTTTCTCAGTTATGTTCCCTCCTACGTCAGACTTCATCAATACTGCAGGCACCACAGCTGCCTGTCAATGCTTTCACACTGGAATAGTGACAGCTTTAAGTTTACTCCAAAGAGGAAGTATGCAGACTAAAGTTGCTTCATTTGAAGTAAAAGCTGCTTATAATAATAAAAAATGTGGATGTACAGGCAGAGGGGAAAAAAATACTACAACTGTCCTGTATTAGCAGGCTGTAATAAATCCCTTAATAAATCATGAATGGGTCAGGGTCAGTATACTGGACTCCCCTCAGACTATAAAAAGCAAAGCTTATACAAGACTGTAGTTACTGGAGAGGAGTGCAAACTGCAGAAATATTGAGATAATTGTTAATCAGAATGTTCTTGTTGCCTGTTTGTTATATGAGATCTTTCAATAAATAAAAACTATGGGTGAAATGTGAGGGGTTCAAACAGCAGTTTTACTTGCACAATACTGAAGGTCAGTGCCATTACAGACAGGTTAAATCAAAGACATTTTCATAACTTCAAAATTTTGTTGTGGAAAGCTTTTATTTTATATCTGCCGATAAGCTTTACTTAAACTGAACCTTGGTAAGCTTAACTTTAATTACAGTGAATAAAAGAAAGCAAAAACGAAAGAAAGAGAGAAGAAAATTCTAAAGAAAGACACACCTGATGACTTTCCCACTGAGAATTGGACAAAATGATTCATTTACATTTCACTTTTGAGACTGGACTCTATTTACACTCTCCCTACTTTTCTTGTTTTACCCCTCTTGTTTAAAGCTCATTTAATGCATTTTTTTTCTGTTATGTTCATGCTCTCTTAAAAAGTCAATTAAAAAAAAATGAGGCAGTAGGTGAAAAAGATGGTGGTGAATCAGTCACAAAGAGATAAAAATAATAGAAGTGAATAAAGTTTTTAATTCTTGGAAAGTCAGATGTAATTTTCTTTAAGCAGTTAAACTGGTAATAAGGTCTGTGGGTGCACACATTGCATAATTATCTCTTAGTACAGAACAGCTCTGTCAGTGTCTCTATAGAACTGACTGTATGTAATTTGAATGTCGTATGGGACTGAGAGCCGGCTTTAGACATTTATTTCTAACACCATGCATCTTCACACTGGTCTGTTGGTTACATAATGATGAATCAAAGTTGTAAGTCAGCACTCTCACCTTGCATCGACACTCTCCACTCGTCTTGTTGCAGTCAGAGTCGAAGCCCTTGTCTGTCTGACAGTTACAGGGGCCGCAGGTCTTGTGACCCCACCAGCCTCTGGGACAGGGCAGGTCGGTCCTGCAGACACATTATATTTCATTTCACTGCCGAGTAACAAAGCATGCAACACACACAAAGTTTGACATGAATGTGAAACACTGTACTTTTTCTCGCAGTAATGGCCGAAGTAGTTGCTGGGACAGTCACAGGTGTAACCTCGAGAGGTGCTCAGTTTCCTGGTGCACACTGACTCATGTTCACAGGGGTTCAATGAGCATACATCAGTGCAGTTGGAGCCGTAGTAGCCTAAAAAACAAAATTGAAACACAGGTAAATAAGTCTCTGTGCCTTCAGAATGTGTGTATTGCAAGGAAACTGTGAAGTGTGACTCCAAACAATTTGCTTAATGGAATATAAGCTTTTTAATTGAGCACTTAGAGGCATAAACATTTTTTAAGTAGGTTGAATTAATCATTACAGGACGATAACTGAGAGTTTTTCAAATTTTCAAGCAACCCTCCAGCACTGCATTATGTTATGATCACGTCAGCAGACTGACCTGCGAGGCAGGTACAGGAGTAGCTGTCCCAGTCGTCGCTGCAGTAGCTGTTGACAGGACAGGGGCTGGAGCTGCAGGGGTCCGGCACGCTGCAGCCGGGCTCCACGTTCACCTTCTTCGCCTGAGACAGACTCAGAGCCCCGCCCACACGCAGACCCTGCAGGCAAACAAACAAGCAAACACACGAGGGACTTCAATGGAAGCACCTTATGTATTACACATGTGATTTGCAGAGATTGCAGCTAAATTAGCAGCTTCCAGTCCCGGGTGTTTGTTTTTTATAACTGGAGCGTTCAAAGTCAGCAAAAGGGGAATTTTTTTCTTTGTTGCAGATTGCAACTTGCAAAGGCTTCAGGAATGTGCCTCAGACACAGAGGTTGCTTCTTTGAGTCTAAAAACCACTTTGAGGTAACAGTCTGTGTAAATTTTATGCTGCAGACGTCTAACTGCACTCTGTCATGAGCTCAAGAGGAGAAAACTTTTTTCAAACGCTGCTGAGTGAGCTTTCTTTTGAAGTCATAAGGTAAATCAAAAGTATCTAGGTTGAAAATAGGATTTTAGTAGCTTACATATAACCATAATGACATTTTTTTAACATGTAGCTTATTGTAAAATATGATTATTTTAATTCGACCAACTAATACCTTTGTTGGTTTTGGTTCATTAAAATAGTTTGGATATTGTTTATATTTCAGCATGATCACCATGTTTACATAAATAAACAAAACTTCAGAAGGGACAAACCTGTATACAGCCACGAAAGCCATGCTGAATTTTCCCATCAGGCCTTTCCAAACCACCAACGCTCACAGTCTTCAGCTTGGAATCTCGCAGCTTCCCGTCCACCTCCATACTGGCCTGAAAAGGTGCATGACACAGACTTAATTGCTGCAAAACTACATGAGTTTGATTCATATTAAATTATAACAATTAGGATAAAACAACTCACCAGGTAGAGTCCCTGGTCTAAAGACAACACTGCTTTGTGGTGGCTCGCCACTCCTCCTAAACTGCTTATATCCAGTTGCAAATGATGCCATTCTCCATCATTCACCAGCACCTCCTCCACACGGGAGAGAGTCGAGTCTTCTCCTCTGTGCAGCCCCATCAACACACTCCCCCCGCGCAGCTACAGAGGCAGGGAGAGAGCCGGAAAGAAGAAGAGACAGCAGGAGGGAGATTAAACCGATGCTCAATAGCAGAGGAGATGAAACACCACTAAGAATCGGAGCTGCATTGTGTGATGAAAAGAAACATCCAGCTCTCACAGCCTTTTTTTGCCCACTCCGCAGTCAAAGTTCAAACCTTAAACTGCTCCACATCATAGGTGTGCCGGGCTGGAAATAGATCATTGGACAGTTATGTAACATCACAGAGGCATTAGTGTAGACAAGTTTAAAAAATTGAACGATGTGCTGAAAATGCCTCAGTTGTTTTCAGTTCGTGTCCAATCGGCTGGGCTTTGTCACTAAAGTATATATTGACATTGCTGCAACTCAGATGGCCAACAGGTGGAGCCTCAATCCTGCTGTGTTTTATCTTTTTGAAATTTCAGGTGAGGACAGCTGTCATGCTCTAAAGAGAAGTCTTTACTTTCTGTAACAGAACTCAGGTAATTACTTTTTTTTCCAATTCTTTCCCTCAGGATAAATCGACACTGCTGTGCACTGTAACATTTCAGTCACTGTAAGAGAGCAGGACTAAATGAAGCTGGAAGAACATGTTTTGGTGTGTATCCATGTGCTGAGAGACAAGTTGTAGTTTGTGTGTAGCTGTCACCTGCAGAGTGAGGTTGTGCTGCATGCCAGAGGAGATGTGCAGCAGTGTAGCGGTGGCCTGACGAGTGCGGAACATCAGCTCTACATGCCAGGGGACGGAGGCCGCCATGTTGTTCCACTGCAACAGACTGTTACCCAGGAAACGCTGCGGGCTGGCCATAACTACAGCAAGAAGAGGTTAAAAAATTGGTCAACATGTAAGGAGGGATTGAGAGGTTTTGAAGGAATCATGCAGAGTATGTAGGTCCAGTGTGCTCTCTGATCACATTCAAACTATCACAGCCAAAAAACGTCTCAGCTTATCCCACATCAAGACTTGCTACTTCAGTAATCTGCAGGCTTTTTGTGGCTGTCTAAAATTACATCAGATGTGCCCAGAGAGACAATATGGCTTTGCAAACCAACACCTGCACTGGTAATTCAGGGTCACTGAGATAAAATTTAAAACAGCATATGATTTAAGTTCCCCTCCAGTAATAAACATGTTTTTTCATCTTGTTCGCTGGCTGATGTTTGAGCTTCACTGTGCAGAATGATGTACGTGCAGACTTGAATGCTAGAGAGATGTTTTCACATTCCTCTGCTGAAGAGGGAAAGCTTTCAATGAAAAAAAAAAAACATTCCAGACATAAATTATTATTCAAAGCAGAATATTTTTTATATGACTTAAACATGACTGGAGGGGATCTTTTAAAACCCAAATGGCCACTCACAGCAGTGAAACTTTCATTTCAGATCATTTAAAATGTGGCTTTACTGGCGTGGTTCATGAAGCCGAAGGAAGTTTTAGTGTTTTCTGCACTTGTGCACAGACTCTGAGGTCTGTGAGAAGCCTGCTGGCTCATTTACATGTCAACATAGTGACAGGAAAGGACAGTCTGTCTGATGTGAAACACTTTCCCTCTCATTACTCTGTCTCTGTTCAAAGTGAAGAAAAGCACCAAATCGAAATGATTGATTAGTGATGGCAAATAAACCTGATGTGCTGTGGCTGTCGCCGTTGGCTGGTGAGGAGAGAGAAGCAAAGAGGGAAACTGGAGCACAATTTCAGTCACAATCTTTCACATTTAAACATAAAGATAGAGGCTGGGAAGGAATCAGTTTACTTCCTGTGTCCACACCATGTCCACATCATTCTCGAGGCTGCCACTATTGATTATTTGTAATGACTTTGTCAGAAAATAATATAAAAAGCACATCACAGTTTTCCGGAGCTAAAAGTGACAGATTCAAGCTGTAAGTTATGTCTGACTTAGAAAAAAGAATGGCAAGAAATGTTCTGTGTAAATCAGTAACAAGATCACACTGCATTATGAGCTACACCCTAAACCCCACCCTTTCTTTAGACTTATGTGCTCTAAGCAACGTATTTACCCTTATTAAAATTAACATTTTTTCTTCTCTGCATTGCAACTTCTTTAAATCACAACCCCCTCTGCACTGTTTGTTGTTCATGCATGCTCATTCTACGTCTAGCCAAAAAACAAAAGGTGTGTAGTTTTTCTCCTGTCATTTACATTCCTCTGTCCCTTCTCAAATGGCTGTAAACCATAAATCAACACAAATAACAGCTGCAGTGGATCAGGTGGAACAAAAACAGACACTGGAGAACACTGGGACATAAACATAAGCAACGTACTGCAGCTCTTCAAAAGCTCAAAAGGAATCAGTTCTAAATGGTTCAACCTCATCTTAACAAGAGAGGATTTACCTCTAAGCAGCTTGATTCTCACAACTGACACGATATCCGTCATGATTCAGGCATTAAAACTGCTAATCAACAGGATTTCTATGAGTATGAATGTCTGGGTACACATTTGATTTCCCACCTGCTGTTTTTAAATGCAAATGCAGCAGTTTCTGCAGCGGAGAGTTGCTGTCACTGTTTCCGCTCTGCTTAATTGAACCTAATGGACAACGGCTTCATATTCAAAGTTCACTCTCAGGTCTCAAAGACAGAGGATGACAAAGTGCAGACAAGTGCATGTCAGGTCTGATCTCGTGTCAGCACATTTTCACCCTGATGCCCGGCATGTTTTCCACTTGAATCACTCACCTCTTTGGCAGTTTTGCCCTCCAAACCCAAGAGGGCAATCGCAACTGAATGAGCCCCACAGGTTCACGCAGGTTCCTCCGTTCAGACAAGGGTTGTTGTTGCAGAAATGTCTTTTGGCAGAGCATCCTAGGAAAGAGAGAACATCTTATCTATTCGTTTGATCTGCTCTATCTTATTATTCCATCAAAGTAGCTAGGAGTCAGAGGGTAATAAAGTATTCATAGCAGGTACAATGATCATTTCCCTCTGACTCAACTTCCCCACTGGGCTCATTATACTCATTGTTATTTCCTTTTCTCTGCCAGTCTCCCACTTGGCTGGTCTAACAATAACACATTATTTGACTGCAAAGCAGAGACAGGTTTAAGATTAGGTAAAAGATAAGCACCGGGTGCTAAACAGCAGATCCATACGTACCTGGTAGAGTGCCGTTGTTAGCGATGAAGCTGGCCATGTCTATGTGCTGATTGTCAATGCGCAGGTTCTTCATGCAGCCCACGAACTGCCGGTTGCGAACAGGAAAGTCTTCTGGGAGTTTAGGGACTCCTCCGAGGAGCAGGGGGCCAGTCAGGTCCAGCGATCTGAGAACATGGAACCCATGAACATTTACACACCAAGAGTTTTGCTTTGCCTTTATATCATAAACAGTAATGGGAGGGGGGGACATGAAAAATTCATCACAGAGATAGTTTGCAGAGTTATATTTCCCCCCTGGAAATGAAAACAGAAAAAAAGGATAAACATCTCTATAAAGAGAAAAATAGAAAAGCTTAGCTAACACCCTGGAGATATGGAACTTCATTTCAAAACAAGTTTACTCTCTCTCTTAATGAGCCCACTGCAAAGAAAGTATTCAAGTAAATTACTACAGTATGTACAGGCTTCATGAAGGGATACATGAGAAAGAGTAAAGAATATTCTGCGAAAATTTCTGCGGATAAATCAAGATTCATCTTCCACACCTTAATGAGAGATCTCTGTGCCACCTGTGGACTTACTTTTTGGATCCTGATTGGCTGCCCTGAGCAGCGCAGGTGTAGTTTCCGATCATGTGACCAAACCTGAGGGCCACAGAGGTGTCACAGTTGTCCACAGTCACTATGACGACCTTCTGGTCTGAAGGGCCCTGTGGCAGGCCGGCCTGGTTTAAGATTGGCTGAGAAGTGAGAGACGAACACATGAATGTAAAAATAAATAATGGACCGCCTTTCCTCATGGCATCGGATGAAACACTGAGGATTAAGACTGAATAATGTTGCCTCGACTGCAGGATGCCACTGAAGTCTTTGTGACAATTAAGAATCTGGAGAAATGTTTCTGCTTCCCAGGAAAATGTTTTTTAAGTTTTCATCCAACAGAGAATTTAATAGTGCGACATGTTTTTTGTGCTTAAGCATTTAGAGATTTTGTCACAAAATAATATCACCCTTTTTACCTCAGGAGGTTTTATTCTGCATGCACAACAATTTAAATTGAAGCCATCACTACTGCAAAAACAGTAAAAATAGCTTGATTTAGACAAAGAGATAAAAGTTATCATCCACATATAGTATCTTATTCATTTAAGACCTTCCAAAAGATTTGTCAGCACTAACATCATAAAACAGTGAAAAGGAAAAAAAAACAGTCAAGCTGCTATTTAAGGTGTTGAGGTATTTTAGTCTTCCATCATTTATAAATAAGACTCAGAAATATGCTGCGATGAAAATATTTCCATTTTTTCTGCTGCTGCATATAAACTTGTGAGAATCTCATTCAGCTCTAAGCAGTTCACAGCTTTATGAGCCAGATTAAAAACTGGAGCTTTGACTCTGGAAAACAACAACCACATAAATGATCTTTTGCTTCACCCTCGGTTCGGTCCCCCGTTCATCTTAAGCTCTCTGTTGTCGAGTATTTTAATAATTCAACGAGAGCTAAAGGCAGGCATGCAAACACACACACACACACACACATACACACACACTCACACACACACACACACACCGGCAGACGCATAAACACAGGAGAAGAGCTGGCTCTCTGCAAAACATCATCCCTGTTGACAAAAGATCTTCTTCATTGTCTCAGAAATCAATAGAGGAGCAACAAAAGGAGGAGGGGTCTGTGGGGGAAGAGAATGATGATCCTGTCAATAAAAGGTCGTGACCTCTTTTCAAACTGGGCAGTTACTCTGAGGTCACCTAGAGCTCATATTAACCTTAAGTGTAGGTTCAAGCTGGTGTCGCGAGCTGAGAGCAGAGCAGTTACCCGTCTCACTTACAGCTGCCTGGAGCCGAGGACGGGGCAACAAAGCTGTCAGCTAGTCGGACAGGAATCAGGCAGGAAATACGATGATACAAAGAATTATCTCATTCCTGATTACTTAAAAACAGACTGTAAGCATGTAATATCTGGCTGTTCAGCTCTCTGTGTGAGGCTGAACTAAAATAGATCACCGCCGCTGACTGTATGAGCCTCAGGAATGATAATTTCCCGACTGCTTTGTGTTATGAAGACTTGTATTTGCTGTCTGATCCCTTCATTTAAAAGCTTAAAAAGACAACACTCTCATTGGCTGGTGGAACATCTTTAGCAGCTCTATCACAGGAAATCTATTAAGACAAAGCACACTTCATCAAGCAAAACAGTAATAACAAATATAATTCTATCTCTGGGCATTGCTGCAATTAAATTTCTCTCACATGATTTTCTCAAAGAGTAGATTAAATTAAATCTCTGTAAGCCTCTAATAATATGACTGTGTATCTGGAAGGCTGCAGTTAGTTGAATTCCTGCACTCACTTTGTGTCTTGTGATCACTGAGTGCTGAGTGTTGGTGATGTGAGTGAGATGAGACCAATAACAACCATCTGACTGTTATCACAACACCTCAAGTTTCTTAATCCTTCTTGAGGAAACAGAAATTTCCGTACACTGAGCCCCTGTTTATAGGAGAATAGCAGAAAATTTCATCTTAAACTCCCCCCCAAAAAAAGCAGCAATAAAACATGTTTTCTAAACAAATGCAGTAACAAAATAGTGTCTTCAAACTTAGTACGAAACTAAGAACACTAGTAAACAGTACTAAGAGTCTTTATTTATGCTAGCGGCATGTAAAAATGTACACTATATAGGCACAGCTACATGCTAAAGTCAACATGTTAACAGGTCCACAGAGGTAAAACTAACATGTTAATGTTGTGTAGGCATAAGGTTTTGTGGTTTAAAGTTTTTTTTTCAACTCATGTTAGAGCATATGTTAAACAAGACAAAAAGTTTACAGCCATGCTAGCATTTTCATGAGGCTACAGGTAAATGCTAACATCAGCATGCTAACAGGCTCTCAGTGTAAAGCTCATGTGAATGTTAAGCACATAATCTTTAGCCTGTTCATCTTGGTTTAGTGTGCTAACAAGCTAACATTTGCAAATTAGGACCAAATATGTTTCAGTTTCTGGCACCATTTTTAATAGAGGGATTGAAAAAAAACACATCTAACAAATATAGTAACAAAACACCGTCAAAATGTTTAGCACCACCAAGAGCCCACAGCTCTGCGAGTAGCTCCGAGAGGATGTGCACTATGTAGACACAGCTACATGCTAAAGTCAACATGCTAGCATAATGACAAAATGAACATGATAATGGTAACCAAGTATGAAGTATCTTGTTTAAACTCACAAAGGGAATCTGTTGAGCAGCACGATAAGCACTGTGTAATATTTAACCATTTTACCATCTTAGATCTTGTATTCATACCCTGGGGGCCATAAATAACTGTACAAAATTTTTAATGGCAATCCATCTTATGTTTCTGAAAATATACAAATAAAATATAGTATGAAAATATGAAACATTAAAGCATAAAATACGGCACATATTGTTTGTGATGATCAACAGCTTATAACGCCTCCTTGAGTTCTAACTAAGAAAACACAGGACGTTAACGGGTTCATTATCATCATTATTATGCTGGCCAGATTGCTCTTTAGTCTGCAGTCCAGGTTGACTGAACTAAGGTTTCTTCCTTTACAACAGGCCCTGTTATCAAGCTCTGTTCCCACAGGAAGTCCCAGCACTTACTGTTCAACCCTGAAATGTTAAGTGGATGGAAACAGACACTGAAGGTGGCTTTCACTTTTCAGCTGATGCTCCAATTTGTTACAAATTTGTTGATGATGAAACAAGTAAACTTGCAGTGAGAATTGCCAAAGGTGAAATCATCCAACATGCTTTTTTTCCATGGTTTTCCCTTCGCTGTGAAAGCTCTGGAACAGGCAGCCCTCCAGATTGGACGCTCCTTTCACTGACCTCTGCTGTCATCAGTCACGGCTGTTGACTCTCCAATAATGACTGTCTGTCAGCATGTCTTTCTGCTGCACAAAACCCTGTCCTGTCAGCTCTGATTGGAACACACATATTTGCTCAAGACCACATTAAACACTGCTCTCACTCGCCGCTACAGGGGATTATGGGAATATGAGTTCCCTGTCACGGAGGGTGACAGGGGTTGCAAAGGAGGAGCATGGCAGCAAGCAACACAAAT
Source organism: Acanthurus leucopareius (assembly GCA_029814765.1). NCBI lineage: Eukaryota > Metazoa > Chordata > Actinopteri > Acanthuriformes > Acanthuridae > Acanthurus > Acanthurus leucopareius. Next base: position 3,472,926 of record JAQMCX010000029.1, on the reverse strand, counting down.
ATGGGATCTAAGATTGACTGAAAAAACCATAGCAACACAAGGGGTTGGCCCTGAAGCGCAGCGTCTCCGCTCAAAGCCCAAGTCAATACTTCTCTCGGCTTTTCTTTACCCTCCTTTCGCTCCACTCCTGCTCCGCTTTTCTGTCCTCACTGGAGAACAGTGAGTGAGGGGCACCTTCCCCGGGGCCGCATCATTCACTGCCCATGGTCCCAAAGGAAGCAGAGCCAAACACAAAGGCAGCGGTCATTGCCATTCTCCACAGTCCCCCACCATTCTGAAAGCCACATTTCAATCTAAAAATGCCCCCCCTCCCCATCTCATCCTGCCCCACCCCCTGCGGACAGGGACGGGTCAGAGTGGGCCACCATGGGATACCTCCAGTGGGAGGAGCCATGTTTCTACCTCAGCGACTCACAGGATGTGGAACATGAGGAGACCAGGGAGGATTAGTTCAGCCAGGGCTGGGGGTTGGGCTTCAGAAACTTTTGGGATGTTCAGTGCAATAAGGATGCCATGCATTCAATACAACCACAACCTATGTTAAATTCACTGATTACACTGATGTGGGTCTAAATAAAATAGGATATATCATGAACTCCTGCTGCTCAACATTGAGAAATGATCATGTGACTATGAGTTTATGTGATGTAGGTAATGCTTTATGAGTCATCAACTGGAAATTTTAGCTCCATAGAAAAGCACGTTTCAATGCCATGCATCAAGGCAGAACAGAAATATGAAGTTTTTTTTGTTTTTACCAAACTGGAAGCCAGATGCAAACATCCAGATGTTGCACATGCAACTGTCAGAAATCTGCTCCAGAGGTCGCACTGTGCGTGCAAACTTCACCTTCACAGAATCATGTTACCCTCAATCATGTAGCACATTCACGGGTGTAAAAGTAACAGGTTGGGAAAACAACAAAAGAATTAGAGAGTAATTTGATTGAATCAAAGTGATTAATGAGACTATAATGTCTTCTTGGCAAACAAGCCCTTAGTTTTCATCTAAGAGTTGACAAGATCCCCCCTACATCACTGCTTCTGGCTAAAATCTGACACAGCCATGTTATCATAGACACTGAATAGAAAATGTGAGCAGCGGGGGGGTTGCCTGGCAACATCTTTATGATGCAAAGTGACTTCCTCAATAGACTAAAATGTGACATCCTGTGTGTTGGTCCTGGCTGGGAAAATACTGAGAGAGCAGAGACAACAGCTCCATACATTCCTCCACTGATTAAGTTGTTGTCATGTTCTTATAGAGAAATGTATCAATCAAAACATATTAAGTCCAGTCTGAGCATGTCTGGAAAAACATCGCCTTCCCAGCTTTCACTTCCAACTTTCATTCATTCACCCAACCCGCCCCTCCCTCGTCTGAGTCTCTCCCTCTGTCAGTGTCTAGTTGGCATATTGGCTCTTTTTCGGATCATCAGCCTGTCAGCAGCAATTCTTGAGTCTGACATAGCAGCAGCACTAAAGAGACAGTACCACAAACTTACTCAGCTCAATGTTTCCTGCCTACACTCTGGAGCACATAAGCAACAGTTAGCGCTCTATGGACTTCCTAAAGATGAAGGTTTTTGTTGAAAAAAATAATGTAAGCTGTGAGTCAAGACACCATGCCATCTTTACTGCTGCCGTCAGTGCAATAAAGTTAAATTGTCTGAAGTATATGCAACCTGTGACCTAACTTTGCATGCAGCCACACCTGATGAGGGGAGCAGCAGCAGACAGTTTAAACCAGTTTAAAGGGTGTGTCCCTATTTCATAATAATTAAAAGAGCGAAAACCTAATTATAACTGAATTATGGTTCAACATTCTCACCCTCATTTAAAGGAATAGGTGATATTTTGGGAAAATACACTTAGTTGCTCCCCTGTAGACTGTTAGACCAGAGGATTGATACCAATCTCAGCAAAAATAGGATGACAACTAACCAGTTAGCATGATACAAGCAAGCCTTCCCCCAGCAAGGGGTAAACAGCTAGTCTAGATTCTTTTCTTACAGTCTTTAATATGCAGAGATGAAAGTTATATCAATATTCTCAAGTTTCTCTATAGAAGAAGCCAGTAAGTGTATCAAAATGTCAAACTATTACTTGAAAACATCAAAAGTATAACAAGCAAGCCTAAGTGTTTAGAAAAAAAAGGAATAAAATATTGGCAGAAAAATGTATGATTGTTATTCTTCTGTAGTGAAAAGAAATAGTACAACAATGTAAAGGGTCATACCTTGTTGTAGTAGTGGACCTCCACTACGTGCCACTGGCCGTCACTGACTCCTCCGTGGATGTACGGTGAAACTGTAGTTTTGGTCTCGCCTGGAAAACAATCAAAGAGGTTAGCACAAATAAAGCTCAGGACAATTATGTGGCATGAAATTGATAAAAAATTATAAAAATTATAAAGAACAATTAAATCAATAACCAGTCGACCTGCTGAGAAGGTGAGCTGTATCTGCTCATTGATGATTTCCATGGCGATGAAGTCATGTTTCTCATTGAAGCGGCCGTTGTAGAGCAACAAACCATTCGGCTCTTTGGTAGCAAATCTGAAGAAAACAGACAAAATTTTTTAATTGAGTCGTGGGTTACCACACATCATATTTTTTTTTTCATGTATTGATATCATCTATAGTAATTGAAAATTATGGTTGGGGATATTCTATGTACTTTTTTTCCCACTAGTTAGAGCCTGATATTCATCTCAGTTTGTGTCCAGAAACTATGAGAAACAAATCAGTGAGACACGTGGTCCCACTGATCAACATATTCACTTCAAATTATGAACCAGAGTGTTATTATATATTTATTTTAACTCAATCCCACATACACTGCTGCTATAAAAATACTCATTAAAGTGTAAATGTATACTAAATTTATACTAAACTGTGGCAGAAAATAGTTTCTAATAAAGGCACTTCTATTTGAAAAATGTTTGTGTAAAGCTACAGTGCCCAGCTGTTCCAGAAAATTGCTAAGTCTTATTAAGTGAAATTAGAAATTTGTAACACCCTGTTTTTAGAAAAATGTGTCTTCTTAACACATTGGGTTAAAGTGACAAAAGGGAAAAAAAGCTAAAACATAGCATAACACAAACTTTTAAAAAATAGGAAACCAAATGGAAGGAATACTGACGCCTATTATAAAAGAGCATATGCTGTTAGCCATGCCTGTACTTCACGCTGGCTAAGAAAAGAAAAGGGAAGAGAAAGGGGGCAGTGGTCTGCTTTGACCTATTTAAATGTATCTGTAGCATCCCCTCACGTTCACGTTCACCTTGATTCTCTTTCACACTGAAGAGTCCTGCGCAGAAATCCAGTGTGATGTGTTACTTACTGTCATGAAGATGAGTTTGTGATTGAACAATGCTGAGGTTTTACAAAGATCACTGAACAGATAATGAGGTTAAACATGAACACAGGCCAAGTAATAGGGATAACAAGTGAAGGAATGCAGAATCTGCGTGCCATGAATAGCTATCACAGAGCCACATTAAACTACACACTACAACACAGAGACAGAAAACTAGGGCAATGTCAAAGCAGCAGGGTGGGGGAAATGCATTATTCCAAGCAGGAAACCAAGGAAGACAGTTCAGAATAACGGCAGCTTCAAAATGTATTTTCTCATGGAGGAGAACACAGACAGCTGCGAGTGCTGCCACCACAGCCTCAGTTTCCGATTTTCTGTTTGTATTTTGATGGTGAAACCAGATTGCCTAGAGATGCCCTTGCATATTAATGCTCATCTCTGTACATCTGCACACACATGGTTTAAACTCTTGGAACAAGCAGTCCACAGCGCCACACTCTCAGTCTGAGATCATAGTCTGTGGTGAAGCACATGGTTTCAGAATATCAAGCTTTACCTGTCAGCTGTGGTCTGCGGTTGTAAATCTGATTCTGTGGAAATGGGTCACTGTTATGTGTGAAAGTATGTTACAGGAAGAAAAAAATCAACCCCTTACTGCCAGATTTTTCATTGTCCCTCCCACAGGGGACCCAACAACGAGTCTCAAGCGCATCTGCCAACTGAAAGGGATGTGTGACCTACTAGCAACTGTATTTTCTGGCATTAACTCAATTTAAATGCATCTTAATGTTTCCTCAAAATGACTAATAATTTTTTTATTTAAAAGAGATCCACTGAAAGACTGAAAACTTTAAAGTTAGGATGACTTTCTTCTTTTTCTAAACCCAAACAAATTCTTAGTCTTCAGAAGAGAAATGATGTCACTCATACATCCAAATATCTGTCCCAACTTTCAGACAGTATGAGCAGCCGCCCACCCCCCTCTTTCAGTCTTCATGGTTTGAGGGTTAACTGTAAATGATGCTGTTTGCACAGTCTTCTTGAGCCGGAGAGGAGCCAGAGGGCATGGCACCGCTGACCTGCTTACTGAGAAAAACGATAATCATGACCTCAGAGGAAAGAGGATGCTGATGCTTTAGCTGATAACAACAGAAGAGACAGAGGACAGACAGAGCAGTCAGATGTCTTCTACATATCCAGTAAAAAATACTGAATGCCAACCAGAATTATGCTCCAGAGTCTACTGCTCCTTCTAGGCTTCGAGTCTTTGACCGATCGATTTAAAAGGCTTCTCCTCGTTGCCCCCCTGAGCCCTCTGAACTATGGGAGTAATCAACCGGAGCTAAATACTGACTCAACTGGCATCACTGCGTGACACATTAGGCACCCATCAGTAAAAATAACAACCAGTCTGCCCTTATGTAGGGAACCATGTCACGCTATGCTAACATGCTGCAAAGCATGATACGTGTGCAGTGGGGGGGAAAGAGAAAAGAACCCCTTATTGATTTTACAGTCTATAAATGTGAAATAAAGATGGAAGAATCTGTGTCAGATGATATACTTTGTGTCAGTGGGAGGAAAAGGAGAACCCTAATACTCTACTAGTATAAAAAAAAAACATGATTTTAGCCTCAGTTGGGGGTCCAGAACTAAAATATCACAACAATGATTGAAAAGATTTCTTTTAAATTTTGTACAGACATTCTTGGTGCCCCTGTCCTAATTATTATTATCCCTTGATTTTACATTAGCACCACAAGAATTGTGTTTCCATTCACATGTATAAATGTGCATGTTAATTTGCACCTTAATAATATGAAACAACACAAAAGTTTTCCTGTTTTCCATCATCTAGATCTAACATAACTTCATACCATTGTGCAACGGTTTAATGGCACCCAACTAGTGAGTTGGTGCAAATCAGTTGTTTATCTTGATACGTCTAATACACTCCTCATATTTACAACACAACTGTGGATGAAAACATGCATTGATGTGCATTTTGTTTGGCTGATTGCCTGTAAATTGCCACAATTCATACAACATTGGAATCAAAAACTTAACAAATAAGTTTGTGTTTTTATACAAATGTCTCAGAAATATTGGATGGATTGCCATCACTTAAATCAATTTGTTTTAATTTTTCATACTTTTAAATCCCCAGTGATTAAACTGGTTATTCTGTGTAAACTTTGATAATTCCTTTTTCACTCTTGCCACCATCAGTTTACATTTTTTATAATTCAATAGTTTGGTTTATGACCATTTACTTGAAAAATTAACCTTCCCATCATCCTCTAGAGCTAATGAGCAAACGCTAGAATGCCAACACACTAAAACTAAGATAACAGGGCAACAGGGCAAAATTTATATCAGCTTAACATCACGGTGTTAGGACTATCACTGTAAACCTGATTGCATGCTGAGATTAGTATTTATCTCTAGAATCACAGAGCTGATAGCATGGCTGTAAGGTCTTTGTCTTGCTCTGAGTCAAATCATATCTGAATAATTGAATACATTATAGAAATGATAGAAATCATGATGAGAAAGAGATCATATCCACCTGTGCTTTTTGTAAAATCTCAGCCTTAATTGCTAAGCTCAACAGCCACAGCTGAGACAGAACGAGACCTGAAGTTAGCCATCACTTTAAGTAAAAAAGACATCCTAAGCTGGTCTTCATAGCAGAAGCTCATCCTGGGAGAACCTGATCAGTGCAGGCTCATGTAACAGAGGCACCTGTTGACCTCATCTGCCTCGAGCTCTCAGTATCGGCACCTTTTACACAGCAGCTACTTCACAGCTTCTGTGACCTGGCAGTGAAATGCAGACCACTTCAAAACTGGTTTGAGCAGTTCTCCATCAAAAAGAGCTGTCATCTGAACCTCACCTAAAGAAGGGCTAAGTCCATAAGGCTCACAAGGGGGATATTATTTCCAACAACAGCCATTGTGAGTGTCAACCCCTGCCAAGCGCATCTAAGGTGACATGTATCACAATGAGTGAAGCAAAATGGCAGAACACATTCCCTGTGATAATATGTGAGAGGTGATCCTTGTTGTCACTTGTTGTGACAGATATCAAACAGAACGGGTTGCTTTTATCGTTGATTACATTTCATCACATGGAGGATACATGCACACTGTACATCCTGCTGTCTTTGCATGTGTTCAGTGTTCACGGCTCATCTGCTCAGTGCTGCTAAGCGCCGCCCCCTCCACCAACCACCTCCAAATGACCAACCAAACAGATTAAACGTTTCAGCTTCCCAACCTGCTACACCTACAAAAATGTAATAACTGATTTTGAAACATGTTCAATGCAGATCAAATGGAAAAATACTCATCTATGTGAAAACACCTTCTCACTGATGTCTAAAATTCTAACTATGTCAAGAGGCACAACCATGAGCTGAAATAAAGGCAGAAATGAGTCCTTGCAGAAATGAGACCTTGCAAAAATTAAAAAATGAACTAAAACTGTCTGCTTTAAAAACTAGTGCATTAAAATTTACATGAGGCATTTCAGGTTGGCTTATTCTCTTTGTGCTGTGTAGGAAAAAGAAGGAACCTTGGGCTTCAATCTTTGCTATTTTTACTAAATGCTAATTATGTCATGAAATACCACCTCCACTTCTCAAAGTTGGTGCCAGTGCTAGCAGTGACTTGCTATTTGCATGTCTCATGTCATAATTTCTTTGGAGAAAAGTTCTGGCTGTAATTAGTCTGAACTGAGATTCATTTTCAGTGTGATGATATTTTTTTTGGTTGTTATATAAAATCAAGTGATCACTCTTGGGAGTCGTGTCCCAATATAGTACTTAAGGGAGAAGTTTAACATGTTTGAAAAGGAGCTCAGTCTTTTTTTCCCCTCTCAAACTTATCTAAGGAGACTGATACCATGCTTATGTCAGTATGATTAATATGAAGCCACAGCCAACAGCCAATTAGCTTGACTTAGCAAAGTATGTATGTATATATTATTTCCTTAAAATGTAAAAAATCTTGAAGCACATGCAAAGTATTTAAAAAACCTTTTTTATGTGCTTCAAGCTACATTGAACAAATCAGTTGCTGTGCTCCAGCTACATATTAGCAAACAGACATCTTTTTTAAAAATCTAACTGTCACAAAATTCATTTAAAGATGAATTGAGCTGATTTAAATATACCTCTGTAGGATTTTGATACACTGTGCAGTTTTTGCTGTTTATTAATGTTTTTATTTTTGACATGAATTCAGGGTCTAAGGGACAGATGGTGCTGCATGTTGTTGTACAAATTGTAAAGCCTTCTGAGTCTAAACTCCGATTTTTGGCTGAAATAAAATTGAACTGCTAATTCAACTAATTAAGTTTACTAAATCAACATTGCACCTAAACTAATCCTTTTACTACATTTTCTAAGGATGCAGGGCATTGCAGAGTTGCAGGGACTACAAAAAATAGGAGCTAAAAATAAAAAAAAGACAAAACATACTCAAAATTTGTGAAGAAAAAGGGCCAAAATTACTAGCATGAAGCTCACATTAGAAGAAGTCCTTGTTAGTAGAGAATAACTAGGACTTCTCAGCCACAGTAACAATGCTGCTTGGGCACATAATGACTGCACACTCACCCTCAGACAGCCTCTCTCTGACTTCACCTTGGTAAGGGAGACTGTGCCAAAAGAGGCCAGGCGCTGACTCACTGCTCAAAGTGACCAGTGACACTGACAGTAATAAGATCAGATTCACTCTTGGCTGTAGGATTAACATTCTCATCTTATGCAGGGCTCCTTTCCAAAAAGCAGCACCTTCTGCTCACCTCCTATGCAGTTTTCATGTCATAGCCTGCACCTCCTCAGTCCGTATACACACCTTATGTACTGTATGTTGAAGCAGTGGTTCTGTATTTATAGCACGTATCCTATCATCTGATACCAAAGTGGCTCTACAGATGATGGCTGTTGTTCAGTGAGTCCATTATTGCTATTAAACGCCATTATGGTTACATAAATGTGAGGTGGGAGGGGGGGCCACATTCGGCTGGATGTGGGGGTGGATGAAGAGTGAATCACAGAGTGCTGAAAAGCAACGGAGCTGTACAGGTGATCCAGGTGAGCTGCAGCTTGAAAATGGGACTTACGTGAGAGAGAGGGTGAAGTGAAAGCGCTGGCGGAGGCCTTTGAAGGTCAGGAAGGAGTGCGGAGGGAAGTTGCGCGTGGTCATTTCGCAGTAGGGCTTCTCATAGCCACCCGGTGGACATTCACACTTAAATCCGCCAACCAGCAGGTTTACACAGGAGCCACCATTCTTGCAGACACCCGGTGCACAGCGGCCAGAGCGAGATGACAGCTCGCAGCGCTCTCCTGGACACAGAGAGATGGATGGAGAAGGAGAAGAAAAATTAGGATTAATATTGTTTGTGACAGGCGGCATCACCACATTCATCCCTGTGGCTTCCATCTCTGGGACCTCATGCTGCTATATGGTCTCTCTCTGTTCTATATGTGCTGTTATAAAGGTGTAACATTATCCAACACATATATTCAACTGCACTGCTTCAAGCATACGGGACTGAATGGAAAAATTAGTTATGACATTGTTGACAAAATGTATCAAAGGACTCTAGAGTCAAACTGATAAACATAGTATTGTCTTCAGCTGCAGTGTATGCAGCTTCAATCTCTCTCTCTCTCTCTCTCTGTCTGTCTCGCTCTCTCTTTTTATTTCTCTTCTGTGTCACACTCAGCATGGCTCACCCTCATCCCTCCCCCTGGGGATGTGGTTGCAGTTTGTGCTGCATTTATATTCAGTGGGATAACTTGAAATCTCAAAGTTGGATGTGTTTATGCGCTCAGACTCTGAAGTGTCACACGAAATTATCGCAGTTTCTGCAGACTGCCGTGGCTAATGATGAATTCTCTCAGCTTTTCACACCAGACATTTGCTGTGTTCATCTTTAAATTACAAAAATAAGGAGTTGTGTCCTACAGATCTAACCAACCCTGCAATCAGTTTTACAATTACAGTTCTACCAAAGTGAATCTACTTTGACGCTTTTTGTAAAAATACTTGTCAAAGTAAGTTGTCACATGCAGAGAAGCAACTAAAGAGCATCATGACTGATTAATCCGCCTCATATTTCCTTAATTATTACTGCTTGTTTGGTCCAGTAAATTTCTGAGAGCAGCAAAGATATCCAACCAACAGCCCAAAACCCAATGACATTCAGTTTAGTATCACATAAGATAAGAAATGCAGCAAATTTTCAAAGTTTCACATACACATTTCACATACACCACAGTGCTTTGCTGATACTAAATCATTTTACTCTGTTTTTCACCAAAACACAAACACATAAGCTTGTGATGTTACTCATTCTAATCAGTCTTTTAAAATCGAATCAATTCATGAGTAAACAGAAACAGTGTTTGATGAGACATTTGCTGCATTGAATCACAAACACTTCATGATTTTTAAAAAATATTATTTCATATTTGTTTGCAAAACATCCTAAGACCATTTTCTAACACTTTACAGACGATACAATTTGTTGATTACCTGAGATTAAGATCAACACATCAATCTATGACCAAATAATCGTTAGCTGCAGTGATGGATTACATTGAGCTGAGCTGTGAAGGGTGGAAGACTACAGGCTAATAAAGCAAACAGTGATTCATTTGGAGGGGAAGTGCAGTACAACAGTGTGCCAGACATGGGAAGACAATGAGACTGTGTCCCTGTTGGGCCTTCATCCTCCTCGTCCCTGCAGTCCGACTCACATGTGCTGTTTGTCTGGGTCCTCCGGATGGGAGGGTGCAGCATTTGCTCAGGCGAGGCTGCACGCTCTCCCATGCGTGAGCTGGAATTTGTGTCAGAGCCACTCAAGTCAGCAGTGTGGAAGACTTCCTCTGTGTACTACAGCACTACTGTAACACTGACACACAACCCACAAACACACAGCCCACATCTTCATCCAACACCACTGACACACACACACTGCGCCTTTATTTCCTCTGACTGTTAATCACTCTCCTCCCACTCTGCTAAAAGCAAGTTTCTCTTTTTAATTACTGTCGTTGGGGTACATCTATTCAGTCAAAATAAATCCCAGAGATGCTGGATGAGATGTTTAAGTTGCTGATAATAACAGAGAACATTTTTTCTTCTTTGCAGAGATAAAGAAAGTTCATTCAGAAAGCAGTGATTGACCTTTCAGCTGCACTTTAGAACAAGACATGAATTATGAAGGATTTTAAACAGTTACTTAATTCATTGCTTTCAGTTGGGTAATACCTTGTAAAAATCTAACTAGAAGAAAATGTCTGGATTTCCAAGTTGTGGGCCAACATTGACGAACATCTTTTATCAATGTGGCTTGTTTTGGCTGCTTGAATATTAAATTCACAAAAGAATCTCTCCAGTGAATCGCTGTCCTCTTGAAGAAAAGTGCAGAGGATGAAACTCAGCACCAAAATCTTGTGTTCAAAAGTTACTAACATTTATAACTGCAAGATGATGCTTTATCATTAGGCTTTAATACTCTCCTCTTTTAATTCTTCAAGGTTTTATAAATGAATATTTCTTGACTTGCATTTTCACAACCTAACACCTCAGAAGGTCTTTTGAGTCTTTATGAAGAACTATTGCTACTTAAAACACCTAAGAATTCTATCTTAACCTACATCTATCATTGGAAACTTTATAAGTATTCTGTAAAGTGGTATAAAATCTTGTCTCGGTGCCATGCTGCTTCAGAAGCCACAAAATGGAGTGTAAAAGCTGCTCTTTGCTGTCAGCTCAGGACAAATTGCTGTCATGTTCTTACTCATGCGTCCTGATAACAAACAGCTCCTGCTGTCCAGCCAGTTGGAAAATAAAGCCTTTCTGTTACGGTGCTGTCCACCTCATTATTAATTCAGCAACTTGCTGCTGGCAATAAACTACTTGTGTTTCTTTAAGCAGTCCCAGTGGTCAAACATTGCAGCAGCAAACAGAACTGTATTAGAACAGAGATGCTCCGCTGGTGTGACAACATTAAGATCTACTTCACTGTGGAAAAAATACATATCTAACAGTTTGTGCTGGTACAAATTTATATACAGTCTACCTCACTGATATTTGATGTCATGAATTTTAGTGTTCAGGTTATCCCTGTGGGACGCCTCCAGCACAGCAGCTTTACGTTGCCAGGTGAGCGGCACAGCGGGGCGGAGATGGACTCATGGTCACAATTCTCCAGAATATCCTGATCAATAATTTACACACGTCTCCTCTGCTCTATTTAGGCCCTTCTGTATGTCCATCTCAGTGCCCACACTCTGTGTGTCTTGGGCATGAATCATTAAGGCAACAAATATAAAACCGGGATCCTGTTTTTATTAAAACAGGACAAGACAGGTTTTTGACTATTAAATTTTAATCTACACTTTATTGAGTATACTGTCATTATAAAGACTGTACTTAAAAAGACAGTAAGTCAGCATGTCTCTTAATAATTGTAAACAAACTGGGAATCAAGGTAAGAATGGATGGATTTAAACATCAGTCAAACACCATTTTGCAGCCTTCAAACAGTAAAACTGAATTAAAAGCTTCTGTGAGCATTGGAGCAAATCATATAATGGAATATAAATTAAGAGATTAAGACCTCTGCCAACACATTAGCAAAATTAATCTTGTTGTTCTGAAACATGTAAAAAAAAAAAAAAAAACAGGTGATATTTTATCAGCAAAATGGCTTTGTAGCTTTTAATGGCTCTTCTAGTTTATCATAAATTGATCCCAGAGGATCAGAGACGATGAGAGAGAATAAACAAAATGTGACAAATAAGCTAAGTAGTTATGTGGCTTGCCAAATGAACAACCTTCTGTAATTCAAGCCACTGCTGCAGGTACTCACACTAAAAGCTCTTATTTATCTTAGATCAGCAAATGAGTGTTCAGTTTATCAACTTTAGATGGCAACGCTCTACAAGAGGACTGTAAAGGATGTAGCATAGCTGAACAAACTGCTCTTGCAGAGGATGTTTTTTTCAGAGATCTTAAACCTGAACAGGTGTGTCTGGGCTGCTAGGTAACAGATGCACAATATTGAGTGGGTGGCTCCCTCCAGACACCTCATGGACAACAAGCTCAGGAAAGCTGAGAGCATGAGCCATGTTCACCAGAGACCGAGCAGAGACTCGACCGTTAAGGAATATGAGGGTGAATAATGACAACAGGTGACAAATAACTGAATGGATACATGACCTTGTGCCGTACCTGTAACCAGCCGAACCCGATCTTCTTATCACATCACAGGTCATTTAGAGCCTAAGGACACCACTTTTTGGTGTTAAAAGCAAACATGCTGCTATGAAGCACATTAGCCTTGGATCTATGGTGTAACTCTTTCTCCTCTTTTTTGCTGTATTTTCCTACTATCTACAGTCCCATATCATTAAGGCCTCAAATCAGAAAAAAAACGATCATTTAAAACTCTCAAAGACAAAAAGCAAAAAGACTGACTACAGCATTATTATTAATAGCATTTTATAAACCTAATAGGGTAATCAGATGTGACTGATCCACATTCAGTTTCTTTATTGACAGTATTATAAAATTCAGTGGTTATGCTGAGTTACATTCATTATGGCACCCTTGTTATCTTATATTAATATGATCTCAATAAGAGGATACCATGATACTATTTCCAATCTGTTGCCAGTGATAATGATGGTATCACGATACAGCAATTCTACAATCTCTGATTCATTATAATGTCTATGTAACTGAAGATGAGAAAATATCCCCTACGAGGCAAAATGCATAAATTACAAATTAGTTCACTACACTGTGATGTTACTGTCACATAATCTGACAACAGAGATGAAGTAACAAAGGAGATCATAGACATGTGCCGTAATTCTAGTGTAAAACAGCAGTTAAATGGCAGTAGGCCAGATTACCGCAAAAAACAGAAAATGAGGATACATGTATACATAGTCAGTGACTCTGGTAAGACAAACTGGCAGGAAAATCTGTTAAGAGCCCCCACATGTTTTTATAAAAATATTGTATCTGGTGCCAGAGTATCGATATCATATCTCAACAGAAAGTGGTAAGATATACATTTCTGTGTTCCTATATTGATACTTCATCCCAAACCCAGTCCACACAATGAAGTAACAAGACAGCTCTGGTGTTGGTGTGGTGTGGGATTGGTTTTGGCTGATACACCAAGGTATCCTGTCATAAGATAAAAAATTGGGTTTTGGTGCATCCAAACACAATGCCAGCATACAAATACTCTGATTTTAAAAGCAGTCCATGTGTCTGGAAGCGTTTTTTTTTATCCATGCCATCTTTCAGAGAATAAGTGTGGTGGCTTTCAGTGCTTGGCAGGTGTTGATTTCCAACACTGGTGAGAGGTGAAAAAATGAGAGTGTGAACATTTGCCAGTTTTCGCTCCAAAAGCATGTCTGCACATTAAAACAACAAAAATGCATTCCTCGTCATTGAATGAATTATCAGAGAAAAACAAACAGATTTTCTCATCACAGGCAGACAGAGGTCAGCAGATAGCTGATGAATGATAGCTGATTATCATGCAGACAGTCTTTGAGCCTTTAAAAAGAAAAGAAAAAAATAGCTTAGGCTGTGTATTTTATGAGAAATATGTCCGAAAAATAAAGGATGTTCACAACCTGTTGTCAGCATCTGCTGAAGGACTCAGCTGAGCGGAATCATTCACTCCGGAGAACAGCAAAGATGGCTGTTCTATTTTTTCATTTTCTTTCCTGCTTCCATCTGGCAATGCCTATGGTCCAACAATTACACACACACACACACGCACACACACACGCACACACACACACACACAAGCATTCACACATGTCCATGCTTTCATTGACACATAAACATACCACAGACTGTACATCCAACTTTCATACACACACAATCACAGCTATTCAGCACTTAGCTACCCATCCAAACCACAAAGAGTGAGAGTGAGCAATTTAGCACTCACACACACACACACACACAAACACACAGCTCGCAAGCCCCACCACAGTGTGAAGACTGGTGAACTCAACACTAACTGAGGCAGAACAGTAGGAGGTTTAGATCAGAGGGGAAAATGTATCAAATGAAACCTGCCTGAACAACCTTGTTTGATCAGACAGTCTGACAGCATGACTCAAACATCTTAAATCATCAACTTCATAACCATCTTCAACTCTCAAGATAACCCAGCAAGTCCTGCACTCTGGATCTAACAGCCGCCGGGGTTGAAACCCCCTACAGATGGTGATTAATGCAGTGGACTGTTGGCTCTGCTGCTTTCACTGCAAGCAAATGAAAATACACCCACCTAACCCACTCACACATTCACTCTCTGTCTCTGCCGTTTCACGTTAAAAGCACCTGCAGTTCACCTCCAACACCCACAGCTGTGCATAAGAATATGTGAGTGCCACTCAACCTGGGCTCTGAGTGACTAAGCCCACACGATCAAATGCCGACACTATTTCAGGCTTTATAAACAGCAGCATAAATAGGTGAAAAAGCCTTTTAGCGTTTAATGAGGAAAAATGGAAGTGATGCCATTACTGAGAGCACACAGAAAACAATGTGAGTAATGGCGGCTTTCAAGTTTGGATTTTGATTTTTATCAGATGATCTTTTGCTTTGGTCTTAAATGTGATCTGTGGTTTTGGTTAATCATTTCTTAGCTGATGTGATGCCACAAAGGAGAAAGTGAAGTGGTCAACACCAACTGTGAGTGCACAGTTGCTGCACTTCAGCAGGTGGAGGCAGACGATTTCTCAACCCCCATTTACCAAATATATATTTTTTATTTAAAGAAAGGCATAAATGGTGTAAAATGTTAATTACTGTAGTTTTAAGCTGATTTAAAGAGATCTTCAAATGTTCACTAATGCTTATTTCAACAACTATAACTCCCTCTGTGGAGCATCCATGAAACTGGTACATTATTCTTTTATGATGATTGACAATAAAATAAGACACCAAAGACACTATATCAATTTCTTATATCACTGAAATAATAAATTAATAAAAAGTATCTTAATTGATATAAACATATATTATGAAACATTCTAAAGTATTTATTAATGCATGAATGCTCTTTCATTGCCTCTTGTAACTGACAGACTTCCTCTTCAGTCTCAATCTGCTGATAAAGTCCACAAAATGCATCTGAGAGCTCCAAATTATTATTTTAAGTGTATTAATATTGTTGCTGGTAAATAATTTTAACGGTAACATACACTGCTATGTAACTTAATCATACAATGCATTAAAACACAACTGTTAATTGTATACTTAAGTAAAATAACTGTATGTATATTTGATACTATGAACTGAAGCTGTGAAATAATTTTGTGGTAAATTAAACAAATCAGAAAGTGTAAATTAATGAAGTATAAATTTCAAGCACTGCAAATGGTACTGCATTACAGTACTTGAGCCTACAAAATGTAAATATAATTACTTTAAACTACAGCACATAATAAAAAAACTAGCATGGTGCTTCAAAGACAAGATAAAACTCTAAATCACATTAAAAAGTCTGTAGTTGACCCACTTAACCTCTCAACAAAAAGATGGGGCAAGTACCCTAATATTCATACCGTATAAATTAGCATATTTAGTTCTCTTCCTCTTTTAACTCTCTTCAACTTCTCCTTGCTTTCCTTAACCACAAAACCAGTGAGCAGACAGTATTTAACCCTTTGAGGATGTGAATAAATTTTTGAGCGCAAACTGAATAACAATTTCTGCAAGTGGTTAAGAATTCTGCTGCCAACAGTAATAAATTAGTTCTTTATTATCACTGAGAATAGAAACTTCTGTCCTCTCATTTTCGACAAACCGTGCACTTTGTGATTTATTTTTTTATCTTAGGTATTTTTACCAGGGGGCATTTTTACAGCCAGGGGACCCTCTCCATCTGTAGCCATCTATTATTAATAATTTCCTTCCCTTATTCCACTCGGCGATGCTAGTCTTATCAGAAAAACTGCTGTTTCTTTCTTTACTGCAAAGCATTCAACATAAAGTAAAGATTTCTCTGCAAGTCCACAGCCTTTAAATAGACATCAGCAAGGATGCAGGTTTGTTATATCACTGTCCCATTGATATCAGCTTTGAAATAGTCCACTCTTACAGCTCAGGATGGAGCTGTATGTGTAGGTGTGAACACCTATGCAGGTATACATGTTTTCAATGATAGCAGGCCTAACCAATAGAAATGCAGTTTTTGACCAATAATGCTGAAAAATGCAGTGCAAACAAAACTATTTATCATTCAAAAAGCCACTTAAGGAAACCTACTTCTAAAACTTACAGAAATACAGGAAAGCTGTACTGTTTTATAGGCTCATGTTAGTTTGTTCACTCCTGCTGTGGCGGACTCCAAAAGATGCTCCAATCAATAACTCATCACTCAGCCTACGGTCATCAGTGTACAGGACAGTGTGCATCTATAAAGAGCCAGCTTCAACAAAGAGCTAAAGAGGGGCGTCAATGGAACAGATGCAAACATTAAAGTCCCCATGGGATCTTTGTGAAGGAGAAGAAATTACCATTTTGAAGGCTACATGTGGACAGCTTGGCAGAAACTGTGACCTTTCACCTTTTAGTGGTGCAACACATGAAGAAAGGAAAATTATTCAGTGGGAAGTCATGTGGGAGAGACTGCTAACCCCTCAGCCCCAAGCGATGATCATCCAATCAAACCAAGTATAAAACAACAAAACTGTGAGGAATGGATTTAATGGTGTGTTTATCTGCTCTAACATTAGCTTTTACGACTAAATAGCTTACTGCATGTTTCAGCTAACGTTAGCAGCTCTGTCCTGCTCTAGCAACCTCAGACAAACCTTTTACCGATTGACTCATCCCAAAAGCCTTTTCTCTTGTCAAAGTAAAGTACAAACAATAACATAAAAAATCTAGTTTTGTTTGCTTTCAAATGTATTTCTGTATGTTAAGCACAGAATCCAGACAAAGGCTTTTTTTAATTTATTTTTTTAATTAAGACCATTTTTAGGTGGCATATATGTCCTAGTTTTTATTGTGAACTGCATCATATGCTGTGTGAGAATATAAACTTTACAGGTGTTTTAACAGTAACTAATGAGGTCAATTTGTTAAAGAAGCCAAGTGATGCCACCACAAAATTATAAAATGACTGGTTCTCACCTGTGTAGTCCTCGAAACACTCGCAAGTGTAGCCTCCCTCTCTGCTGCGGCACACACCGTGGGCTCCACAGGGTTTCGAGTAACAGAGGTCGATCTCTGTCTCGCAGTAGTCTCCCGTGAAGCCAGTGGGACAGCGGCAGCGAAGCCCAGCAATGGGATGAATGGGTCTAAACAGGATGGTGTCTGACGCAACAAAAGGCGCCAAGCTGTCAAACTTCAGCACGGACACACACTTCATGTAGTTCTCACATGGCTCACGAAGGCAGATGTTGTCATCAAATGGAAGAACTTCCTGAGAGGAAATCTTAGCAAGGAGGCTGCGGTTCAGGTACAACCTCTCCTGGAGTTCCTCTGAGCCGAAAAACTCTCCTCCTCCACTTTCAATCCCTCTACCAGGCCTGTCTCCTCCTTGGTCGAGCCCCCCAGGATGCTGATGTGCCTCACCCAACACGGGCATGGCCACAGACAGGCTGACATTCAGGATGCGAGCGCTGACATCTGTATCGTCTTGGATGTTAAAAATGACAACGTCTTCGGGTGCGGCAGACAGGACGCGGGCGACACCATCTAGGAACTGGGCGAGCAGCAGGGAGAGGAAGTGCTCCTGTGAGGTGTTGGCAAGCCTCAATGTGATACTGTTGGACAGCATTTCATCGGTAATGATGGTGACTTGAAGAAGGCACTGGGCTGACACTGAGTGGACACCATCTGAAAAACACAACAGGAAAAGGAAAGGAAAAAAGTTGATTAATGTCAGACAAAAAGGAAATTTGGACTTTCAGCTTTATCACATTGATCAGCTGTCAGGGAGAAAGATCTGTTGACCTCAGAGCAGCACTGATTTCATCCACAGCACTTTGAGGATATTTGCTTGAAAAATCCTTAATCAAACTCAATAAGAGGTTGATGCTGTGGTTAAGGCTGTGTGATGTGGTTGAAAACTCCTGAAACAGTAAGTGGACAAGCATTGTAATAGAAAGTGATAAGGCTGGAATATTATATATTTGTGTAATTATGAATACACCCAAAAGCTTTTATCTGTCTTTCATAATTGTCTGAATTAAATATTTTAAAAACAGTCATGTTTGTACCTATGTATAATACTTTGATCTTTTAAAAATGCAAAATAATTTCCTAGAACAGCTGGGAACTATAGCTTTTAGTGAATTATATTGAGATTAGAGTAAATATTGCACTTTTTGGGGACTATTTAATATGTTTTTAATAGCATGAGGACAAGCATTTGTGCTCTATGGCACAGTTTGGTCTTTTCATGGGATTTGTTGACATAAATAGCAGACCCATCCTTTAAATGACAGGATGTTTTTATCCAAAGTCACCAACGATTGAAGCTTCAACACGGAGCAGCTGCTACTACAGAAATTCAGGGAAGATGCAGGTACACACATGGTGGAGGATTTATACAACAGCTGCTCCTGTATTACTGGGTTCAGGTATTTGCAGACAGAGTAACAACACGGTTGTTACTGTAAAGCGAAACCAGATGATAATGAAGGACTCAAAAGCACAAATTGTACATAAATTGACACTTTCATGGATATCAACACTTTACTCATATTCTTGGCTGGGGCAAGCTTTGTTTTAGATTTTTTTCACATGCACCATAACAGATAACAGATGCATGCCAAGACTAAGAGAGAACAAGTGTGTGTTTCCTTTCAGTTTGTTCCAAGTTTTTAATCAACAATTTCACACCCGCACTCACAAGTAGTGCTTTCTTTTCTTTGTCTGGAAGCAGAGATGCTACTTCATTATACATGCCATAATGAGAGCCTTAAGTCTCAAATTCAACGGTAACAGCATTTCTCAGCTCGGCAAATCTCATCTTTTATCTTGTTTTGATAGCAAATCCTGTTAATGTTTTATCATCTATACATTAATTTCTCTGGCTTTGGCTTAGTCATGTAGTGTTTTGTCTGCTATTATACAGTAGAAATTTGACCGTACAAAACATTAATTCCCGTGAAACATAATCAATGTAAATAAGTGTTTAATTATGTTGCCTTATATATTATTAAATATGCATATTTTACATACGTACATTAGACTATGAACCCTATTTAAATTGACTGAAGTCTTTGTTTTGCTTATTTTTCCACAGAAACATCTATAGTAAAAGGAAAATTGCTTTTTTAGCTAAGAGTCCCTGGTCGGTGCAGTCAGAGCCCTGCTCACTGAAGGATAAAATTATAATGAAAATAGGCTCCATCCTTAGCCATCCAATCACAAAGAACAATGAACACAAAGGCAAGTTCTGTATGTTGCTAACAAGCACAAAACATATGGATCTGAGTCAGTTACGGCTTCAAGGTTGCTGTCAATGCAGCAGTAAGAGAGAGACTGCAGGGAATGTACAGCTGAACCTGGATCATTGATGTCTCTGCCCGGTAACAAGAGCGGGAAGTTGAACAAACTGACTCAATAATGCCCGTTACACATGATCATCTACATTTTTATACCAAAACTCTGCTGTTCCTCCCAAAAATCACTGAGATTACCACTTTCAAAAAGTCCTCTTCTAACCTCCAAAAGCATATTGGGGTAAAACTGCAAAAACTGTGGGTGAAACTATAGTTAGCTAGCTGAAATTAGCTGTGTTAATTTTTCATATGTAAAATTACCTCCAATGTAATACTTATAACGATAACATATTTTGCAGCTACTTATTTGCAACTTGTGGTCAGTTGGTCTTTTAGATACAGAATCCTGAATTAATAATAATAATAATAATAATACTAATACTAATAACAATAAAAAATAATAATAATAATAGAAATGATTATACATTAATATCGAAAGGAACAGTAACTTGTGTTGTAAGTAAATTAATAACAAAATTTTTTTTTCACTTGGTCTTCAGTAGCTTTCTTAAATTCTAATTTTCACTTTCACTTGAGTCATTTTTTTGGGATTGACTGTACTTTCACTGAAGATTTGCAGTACTCTATATACCTCTGTTCATTTGTACTTGAAGGTCACTGACAGAGGTCACTATCGTTTTGTCCATCTAAC
This sequence comes from Acanthurus leucopareius, assembly GCA_029814765.1. Taxonomy (NCBI): domain Eukaryota; kingdom Metazoa; phylum Chordata; class Actinopteri; order Acanthuriformes; family Acanthuridae; genus Acanthurus; species Acanthurus leucopareius. Next base: position 3,452,372 of record JAQMCX010000029.1, on the reverse strand, counting down.
TGCTGGCTTGCAGGTTTCTGTAGCCTCAGGAGCAAACACAAAGCAGGCTTAATCAAATCAAACGTGTCATGAAAACAAGCCTCGGCCTCTCCCTCTAAAATAATCAATGAGACGCTTTGTTTGGGGCGTCTGGACGCCGGCCAGAGAGCTGAACTTGCGAGCAGAACTCACAAACAAACAGGGCCGCCCAAAGTTACCAGATCCCTGTTTTGGCACTGGGCAAGTTTAAACACATAGTGCCAGGAGATGGGGGAGGAAAATGAGGAGGGGAAGGGAGGGTCATAGAGGAAGTGAGACTGAGAAGCATGTTTGACACGGCTTTAATCCTTCTGCTTTCAGTCAAGCGCTTCCAGCACAGTAATAATACAGGGCCTTAGCAGAGGAAGTGGGGGAAAATCAAAGGACAGAGACAAGCAGGGTCGGTCCCTTAGTTCACACTTTACTGTAAACACACTTGCACTCTCTCTCTCTCTCTCCCTCTCTCTCACACACACACAATCTCACACAATCTCACACAAACACACACACACACACACACACACACACACACACACACACACACACACCTGTGCACACAAGGAAACACTTGAAAACACAAAGACAATAACGATGAGCCACAACAAAGGCAGAACAGTTCCCAGAATGGCCCCACACTTTCATAAAAGGATAAATTCACAAATGCAAATACTGCTGCTGATGATTGTTTTCATTATCAGAAATCCTCTGATTTCATTTTAAATGGATCAGTCCTTCAAGGCAGAAAAATAATTTTATTTACATCTGACTGTAAGAATGAATCAAAACAGTCAGATGGAGATGGTGGAACTACTCACATTACATTGATACATTACATTACATTACATTACATACAGGTGTGAAGAGGGGTTACGAGTTGACATAGGCTTTATATTTAATTGTCTTGGGGCAGAAAGTTTGGTAATGTGATTTAAACACAGCATCTCAGAGTTCAAGTTAATGCTAACAGCTTGTTTTATCCAACAGTTTATCACTCACAAACACCCAATGGACAGGTTTTTTAAAAAAAATTACAAATGGAGCCTTGAGTGGCATTTTCCTATGAGATAAATACTTAAACTTACTTAATAAATAATATTATTGTTTAAAATTGCTGTCTACAGCCAGACTTATTCCTTCAATAATAATCCATGAACTATTTTCAGCTTTACATGTGTTTAAGTTGAATGGGTTAATTAACTGTATTTAGGGCAGCAATTAATGATTTATCTTTTTAATTCATTGAATAGTAAACTAAAAACTTAAAAAAGGCCAATCTCAATGTCCTGGAGCCCTGGTGAAATAGTACTACTGCAGGTTTTTAAAACGGAGCTTGTTTTTCCAACCAACAGTCTGAATCCAAACATTTCAGTTTAACATCATAACAGATTTTTTTACATTTGAAAAGCTGGAATCTGAGAATTTGGGGTATATTTGCTTGAAAATATGGCTTAAAAGATTGAGCAGTTATCAAGATTTGTTAACAGTTTACTAACTGATTGACTGACAAGTTGTTCTGGCTCTAATTTTATTGTTAAAATAAAAAAACCTACAACTTTAGTTTCACTTTTTTACAAAAATTATTACACATTTTTTTAAACAGTAACCTTCATCGTCTTAAGGTGTTTACTATGAAATTCTTTCAAAACCCTAAGAAAAACACTACCACACACACACACACACTCACACACACTGACCCTCACCCACACACATAGACACACACAAACATACACCCACATACAC
>JAQMCX010000029.1:3388787-3450514 GCA_029814765.1 Acanthurus leucopareius | reverse complement strand
GTAAGAATGAATCAAAACAGTCAGATGGAGATGGTGGAACTACTCACATTACATTGATACATTACATTACATTACATACAGGTGTGAAGAGGGGTTACGAGTAGACACAGCCTTTAAATTTAATTGTCTTGAGGCAGAAAGTTTGGTAATGTGATTTAATCACAGCATCTCAGAGTTCAAGTTAATGCTAACAGCTTGTTTTATCCAACAGTTTATCACTCACAAACACTCAATGGACAGTTGTTTTTTTTTAAATTACAAATGGAGCCTTGAGTGGCATTTTCTTATGAGATAAATACTTAAACTTAGTTAATAAATAATATTATTGTTTAAAATTACTGTCTACAGCCAGACTTATTCCTTCAATAATAATCTATGAACTATTTTCAGCTTTACATGTGTTTAAGTTAAATGGGTTAATTAACTGTATTTAGGGCAGCGATTAATGATTTATCTTTTTAATTTATTGAATAGTAAACTAAAAACTTAAAAAAGGCCAATCTCAATGTACTGGAGTCCTGGTGAAATAGTACTACTACACGTTTTTAAAACTGAGCTTGTTTTTCCAACCAACAGTCTGAATCCAAACATTTCAGTTTAATATCATAACATATTTTTTTAATTCAAATATTTACATTTGAAAAGCTTGAATCTGAGAATATGGGGTATGTTTGCTTGAAAATATGGCTTAAAAGATTGATCAGTTATCAAAATTTGTTAACAGTTTACTAACTGATTGACCGACAAGTTGTTTTGGCTCTAACTTTATTGTTAAAATAAAAACCTACAACTTTAGTTTCACTTTTTCACAAAAATTACTACACATTTTTTTAAACAGTAACCTTCATCATCTTAAGGTGTTTACTATGAAATTCTTTCAAAACCCTAAGAAAAACACTACCACACACACACACACACACACACACACACACTCACACACACTGACCCTCACCCACACACATAGACACACACAAACATACACCCACATACACACAAAGGGCTTATTGAAATCAAAGAGAGTTCTGCAGGCTGTTACGATCTATCAGTAAAAGTCTGACAGTTTTGTTTATTATGATTCCAGGTTTTAGACAGAGGAGTATTTTAACTGCAAAGCCTCTTGGGAAACTACATTAAATGCTGCAGGACTACAGTAAAGCTGTGGTGCTGTTTCACTGTCACACAGTAGCGTGAGAGTTACATATGTACTCATACACTACAGTAGACACTGAACTCCTTTCTAACATGACAGAAACCTGGTGAGCAAACAATCTGATTTCTACCTCAGACAAAAACAGAAAAATGTTTCTCTTCATCCAGCCAAGTCATATTATAACTGATACTATGCAGCAACAGTGGCCAAAACAGAGCTCTCAGTGAACAGAAGCTCTTAAATGTTGGGCCACATATAAGGACAGACATCGCCTTAATTATGTCTTCTGCCAATTCGCATTCTTGGATTGGAGCTCGGGCAGAGCTCCACATGTAGACGCAGCGCTGGGAAACTGAGTGCGAGGAGAATCTCCTCTGAAAGGAACCAGACCATCCCTCAAAGAGGTCATTCTCCATGGAAGGATCCTCCGCTAAGGAAACGGAGAGTAAGCGGAGCGGCTCGGGCCAAGAAGGAGGAAAAGAGGGATGTTTAGTTGGTTACAAGACGAGGTGCCAGCTCTGAAGTGTGACACTGTTTTCAGCCCAGAGTTCGACCCCCTCTGGGCCTCTGGGTGCCAGGAATGCTCTCAGCTAGGAAGTGGCGCCAGGGAGAAGATTAAACACACACTGTGGCTACAGGACTGCCAAGGCTGTGTACGGCATTGTGTTTGTGTTTGTGTATGTGTGTGCATGTGTGTGTGTGGAGATGGTGGCGATCCATACGTCAATGCAAAGGGGCAGAGAATGTACATTGAGGTTTAGTTATCTAAGAGTCACAGAAGGTGAGGAAAACAGCTTCATTATATTCGTATGTATAAAAAAGCCGTCTGTATTAAAGATGAGATCTCTGTTGCCTTGTAAAAACATGATAAATTACTAATTCTGGTAACTTTTGAGCTTTTAAAATTCAAGGGTTTAATTTATGTCTTCAAGGTTTTAGGCTGAGAATGAAAGCACTTTTCATTACACTCAGATCATCCGGCATGTAAACAAAATATTCTGAATGTTTTCCTGCTATAAAAAACAGGCAGATGTACGCAGAGAAATCCAACAAGACATGTCTGATAATAAACTGAGGCATGTACACAAGCTGACTCATTAAATTTGCAAAGAAGAGTCTCTCAGAGACACACAAAGGCCATGTTTGACAGGAGGTGTAGGCCTCCACACACAGAACATGAAATATCAACCTGAAGTTTTTGGAGAGGAGGTGTGTGACTTCTTATCTCTGAAATATTAATGACAGCCAGTTCAAACTGTCAGAAGAATTATGAACAAAAAATACTTCAGTGACACAACATGAAAGAGGAGTGTTAGGATGAAGTGTTCGCTGTAAAGAAATATATAATATACAATAAAAAACAGAAAAATGGAGCCCACTAAGGATCTCAGTTGGTGGGATTATAGACTGCTGAGAGAGAGACTGCAGGGACAAAGACAGAGAGAGCAAATCGGTGAGACTGGCCTAATTAGACCACAAAGTTGCCATCAAATCTCCCACTTGAATCCCAGAAAATGTCAACAAAGTCATGGTGGATAAAGACCAGTAGTGGTCTGTGACCAAATTACTGAGGACAGAGACATCACCCCCAACCTGGCTGTGCTGCTGAGTCTATCAGTTATTTACGCTCTACTCTCTCTGTTTGAGGGTTACATTTGGATTTTTTTAATTAGCTTCTCTGAGGAGAAAATTAAAGTTTGCAGACATGGTTGCAGACTTACTGTGCAGTCAACTTACTCAACTTCAAGAAACTTGCACACAACCCTGTCAAATGTGAAATCTATATAATTAAAATCCCGCTGTGACTAAAACGTGAGATATTAACACTGCTTACACTTGTGACAAAAAAAAAAACTGTGAAAAAATACAATCTGTTCACAAAGGAGGAAATTTTAAAAAAAAAGCTGTTAAAAACAGCTTTACTCCGCAGGTCTGTCAGCCAATCAGGGGCAGTTTTTATGTGGTACACTATAAAACTGATCTAACTAATTTGCTTGTTAAGCAAAAATGAAAAAATTTACTTAATTTACTACTTCTTTAACACTGCCTTCTTCAGGGGCTTAAAAGTTGGACAAGACAGTTATTTTTTATTAACAGTGTTGTTGTTTAGAACCAAGGTCTTGCTCAGAGGCACCTCAGCAGACCTCACTATGACGGCTCCACCTTCTAATGTTCAAGTTAAACACTGAATGAAAAAAATCTTCCACCTTTTGTGGGGAGGGGAAACACATTACAGACTCTATAAAAATACCATTTATCATCATGACAGTGGCGAGCTGATATATAATCGCACTCAAGCAGCTCTCTCAAGCAGTCATTCATCACACGTCTAACCGTACCACGTTTAAAACGCCACAATCAAACAAAAGCATGTTAATTCTGTGACTCTAAGGGGCGAATACTCCCTCAGTGGCAGCTGTGTGTTTCTCTGCAGAAGTGTGTCATGTGGATGGGAACCTCCGGGTAAGAAGGTAATGAGGCTGAGCAGAGCTTGTCTTAGTTGTTCAGCATCAGTATTCTACAGTATGAGCATCACGCACCGAGTACTCACTACATCAAAGAGCGCAAGGCTGGGGTCCTATTTCCAAGATCAATAGGGGGATCATAAATTAAAAATCACTTTGGAAGGATACAGCCCGTGGATGTCTTTGCAGTTCACAGCCTTTGCAGCCTGAACCAGCGAGGCACTCTGCAAACTCACAAGGTTTTAATGAGTTTATGATCCGGAAATGAGCATGCAGAGTGTTACTTTCTGTTTGCTTGTTTGACGATAAAACAGTGAGATCTGGACTTCGGCACTATTTCTCAAACTTCTAAGAAGTTTACCTGTGTTGTTCTAAATGTTCTAAAGGTATATCAAAGGGTGATATCGATGTAAAAAAATAGGGCCTAAATCAAGAGACATTCACTTCTACTACAGCAAAGATCAAGAGTTACCTATCAGAGCAGTTTTTTTAACGTGATTGACTACAAAGTACCTTAAAAATTAAAGACCAATGCTGCAAACTATTTTAAAATATCTTGTATCTGAATACACAAACATGCATCTTTTATATGCACTTAAACCTCCCAAAGGACATCAGAATTCTTCACTGACAATATAAAAACCTGCTCAAAAACCAGGAAAGCGACGCTTGTTACAACTGAAGAACAAAATCATGATGTTTTTAAGTTTTCTGTGATATCAAAGTAACTGAGTGGTGGTTGTCTGTGCATTCATAGATACATTGCAAAAAGTTGTTTATGACAGCTTATTCAGCATACTTAAATAGGACAGTTGTTTATAGCAGTGTAAGGCTTTCAAATCTTTCAAAGTCTCTAATGTATCTATGATATGTAAAAACATTAATGAAGAGAAAAAAAAGAAAAAAGTAAAAAGAAAGTCCACATCCTATCAAATGATGCAATCTTATGCAAGAAGAAGGCTAAGTTAAGTTTAAGTTAAAAGTTAAACCTTATATCCAAAGTTATACTTTCCATGATATTTTGTAATTTACGGTTTCTAACTCTGTTTTTGTGGTATGAACTTAAGAAATCTCCTGACCTCCTTTGAGTTTAAGCGTAATAAAATTGATAACCAGCTTACAGTCCTATGTTTATGAATTGAAGACAAAATTTTTACCTTTATCTTTCACTTAAATCCAAAATGTCACTTTTGTAGTAGCTTGGCTCTGAAACAGGAGGAACAGCTATCTCAAGGCCTCTACAGGAGGTATTAGCAGAAAAAAAAAAACACTCATAGCAAGCTAACACTGCGTGAAGCTACTATCAAAAGTGTCATGTTTGCATATTGCTGTCAAACAACAAACCACAGAGGTCACAGAGAGACAACACATCCATAACACACCCCAACTGAACACACTACAGAGCCATGACCTGAAGGTACGTTTCTCTGTGGGGCCAACAACAGGACACAGTTTAATTTAATTAGTATTAAATACTCTGCCCTTGGAACAGCCTTGAATCACACATTAATTACTGTGGCCCTTGCTGCTGAATGTGTGTGTGTGTGTGTGTGTGTGTGGTATGTGTGTTTGTGTGAGTGTATGTGTGTCCCTGACTAATTTATTACATTTCACTTGTTCCCTCTAAAGCTTTTGCCTTCTTAAATCAGAGGTCAGTTGTGTCGTCACCTTGACATGTTTATGGCGGGTTTGAGACTAAACCTTACAGGTGCTGGGACCCGTCACCATGACGCCCACTGAACAGCAATCTGTTAATGACATTAGACAAGGAATACACGCTTGTTTAAAACTACAGAAGACAACCAGAGGTGCAACTGTTCTAATGCACATTGTTACTGTGAGGTGCACCTTGCAAATTTTTTTGGATGAAAAACCGACAATATCCATTAAGGCTCATTGATGAATGTGCCAAAATATGATTAAAATGGGCTCACATTCAAATTGAAGTAAGTGTACGTGAGTATTTTGCTGCTTTGGGATCTATGCGATTTCGTGAGAATGGAACTCAGGTGTACATTAAGAACAGAGGGCACTCAGCAGAACAACAGGCTTAATCCTCACATTCATACCAGCCAGCAAGCTGAAGTTCAATTAACACCTCAGCAAAGAAGAAAGAAAAAAAAAAAAATTCCAGACAGACACTAATGGGGGTTGATGCGGGTTAAAGACCGAGGGAGCACAAGTTTATCATGATGTTGGAGCTCTGTGGCTCAGTTCCCTGGCAGTGTTTAATATAGTCTTATATCTGTTAGATCAAGCTTATCGGATGTCTCCTTCATTAAAACTAAGTCCACCCTGTTTTGTGTCGATTTAATTTAAAGGCTGGAATCTGAAGTCCTAGTGATCAAAAGGGACACAGGAAAATGTGGCTGTTGAGCGGCCTGCTTGAATTAACTGGGGCTGAAAGGTGAAACGCACTCAACTGCTGCCTGAATGGGGCCTGATGGCTGGTAGGGGGGAGGTGGGGGCTACGCATTGCAAAGGGAGGGACAGATTTTTCATCTCTTTACCCCCACCCCTGTTCCCTCTTCCTGACCCCCCACTAGACAAGCAACGGCTGAGGCTGACACCCCCACCACCACGCTCTGCATAAAATGCTCTTAACGACTCCTGCCAGGCCTTCATCCACCTTCAGTAGCTCACCATCGAACCAGCAGAAATCAAGACAAGCTGCTCAACAAGGACCAAGAAACCACTCTTCCCAGTAAAGACACAGTTTATTATTTCTGATAAACCGGCAAAAAAAGTTGGTCAAATTTCATGAAGATTTAAAAAAAAAAAAAAACACAAATAATTTCTATGTGTTGTCTGAAAGCTTCAACTACAAGTACACAACTCTGGTATAGAATATAACTTTCTCAATTGCACAAATTCACTCTTTTTTTTGTTTGCTTTTTACCTAGTTCATTTTTTGACAATGTCAATAGCAAGTCCAGTAATTCAGTTAAGTGTTAATTAACTCCATGTAATGTCATTAAACCCCATAATTCCCAGGAATATATAACTGCAGGCATGACCTCGTTGTCCCTACTGGTAGTTATGGCTTTTAGAAACCAGAGTAGTTGAGTAACAAGTAAACCCTGTAGAGTAAAACATGCCATGGGGGTTTGCATAACAGTCTAATCCTCAAAAACATTCTTAACAACCCCTGTTTGAATCACTTTCAGCTCATAATGGCAGCAGACTAGGGCAGATTTATGGTTAATTTAAGATAAAAAAAACAAACAAACAAAAAAATCTCTTCAAATTCACCAGGTTGAAAATTGTATTGTCGCCTCTATTGTTGTGGGAAGGCTGAACCACAAAATTAAACACATCTGAATGCCAACAGCTCATGTACAAATGAAATCCTACTTGCAAATCAGACTCTCAGGGGAGGGAATGGACAGCATGCCCACACTCCTACGCAGCAGATTTGCTGTTATCTGAGCAATGTTAAGGCAGGCAAGTTATACTGAACATCACAATGTACAATTATCAAATCTACTGTTTGTAAGAATATGCGTTTATGGTTCTGTGTTATAACACAGTAAAAAATATTCAGGGTGAAAACATTTGTTATGTCTCTGACCTTGTTTTTTGAAAAGATTGAAAAAATACAGAAGAAGTCTTGCTGGCTGTTTCATGATCTCCTGCGGAGCAATTAAGCTTAAGTAGTCAGAAAAAAAAGAACAGCGATCAGCTGAATGATAAACATGACACAGAACACCTCATTCCTACAGTGCCTGTGAAGTCAATAATGAAAACTGCTTGTGTAGCTCAATGTCAGCCAGAGGATTTCCATCCGGAGGAGTCAGAACAAACCCACAATCCCTCTGCTGATTTCTCCATTCAGGAGGAAAGCTGACTATGTTGGAGAGAGGCCATTCGTACTCATTTGCAGACCCGGCCACCGCATCCCCTGATGACACTTTGCTGCTGTATCTGAAACCCACAAGAAGAGGACATTCCGCGGATTCTTTCTCTATAGTGAGGCGGCTTTAGAGACACAGAAAAGGATCTGAACTCTTCCAATCAAAACATTTGCATATCAAAGGAAAACTGTTGTCAGCGCTGTAGTAAAGAGACATTAGCATGCAAAGATGTGACCAAGCATTAAGCTGTTATTTAAAAGTACCAATAGGTTTTGGATACTTAGCATCTAGCAGCACAATAAAGGCTTTGTCATTTTTTTGGAGGCTTTAAAGCAGAGAAGGCTACACCTCAAAGACAAGCTGCAGGTTTGACAGCAGTGCTAAAATGACATAACAAGATATTATATTAACTTATTCTGACAGTTTCATTTCTGAAGAGTCTCACAAGTAAATTATTTTTGGGAAGGCTAACTGGGAGACTTTTTTTCAGGTCAACAAATGTGGCGAACAGACTGAAAAAGAATCTACCTATGTGAACAATAAAAATAGTCACTCTTGTTCATTCAGTGCCACCAAAGTGTGAGGACAATCATACTACTGTAGTAGCTCATGTGGAAATCATCTATTTTGTTGGGCTGATGCCCTCCCGTCAGTGTTAATGTAAATTAGATGGCGATGAAACATCTTAAACTCCTGTGAGCTACGGTTCGTCACCTCTACCGGTCACACCTCTCACCCTCGTGTCTTTAGAGCCTGATGTTGACAGTTTGCACGGCAGAGCAGCAGCATATGAAACCAGGTCACTGTGAAAGCTCAGCTCTGGTTCGACACTAAATGAGCTCAATGTAGCATAAAGGTAGCAGCCTGTTAAATAAACATTATCTGTCACGTTCACAGTATGAGAAGCATGTACTTGTTGTTATTTCTGTCCTCCAGTGATGGATGTAATTATGTTTACTATACTGACGAATGTACTTTGTCTACTGTACAAGAAGCAGTGGTTCCCAAACTTTTTATGTCGACTCAACATTATCACCAACACACATCATGTTACTGACAGGTGGTGTTGATGAAGGGCTTCAATTAAATTCATTTCATTTAATTCAAGATGAGTGTTTTTGGACACTCCTCATTATATGATGGTGGATATTGTTAAGAATATATATTTTATGCAAGTGAGAGGTCATTGTTTGCGTCAACTTGTAAAATTTCACATTGGAACTGAACTTGGAGAAGCAAAGGATGGATGTTTTAACTATTTCCTTTTTTTGAGCTATTTTTTAAGAAAATTGTTTTAATTATAACTAATCAACTGTCCCCTTTAACAATTTAAACACTAATCCTTGCATTCAAGCATTTTTTATCCTCATTTTCAGCTTTTTTATCTATTACTTTCTTAAATTTATTTCAACCAGCTGATGAAATGTGTGAATATATACAGCTTTTGAACCAAAGTGTCATTTATATTTTTTCAAATCAGACCCACTCAACAAACTCCCATGTGAAAAACCCCAAGTACCTCTGGTTGGTTGAGCTTTATCACCTGTGCTCAGTGCAGTTCACTGTAGGAAATATTCTGAAAAGTGTCTGAATCAGTCTGTACAGTAAATATGATAATTCAGGTCCAGTGAGATTGTCATGAAGACTGCAGCACTGGGGCAAACAAGTGGACACAAAGACAGATGGGGGAAGGGAGGGGACAACCCCAGACAGGGCAAACTCCCATTGTCTGCTGGGATAGCAAGGACAATGCAGGACAACGCTGAGATATATGCAAGCACCCCAAGGTCTCACCCCAGCGATGCACCAACCCTAATCCCAAACACGATTTGCCCTCCTAACACGAGATGATGTCATCCCCCCCTTCTTCACCCACAACCTCACCCCACCTCTGTTCCTCCGGACCTTGAATGCAACCAAGCGTAGAGCAGCAAGGCCCACAGGAGGATGTTTTGCTGCGCAGAAACAAGCTGGCAGCAAGTAATCAGATACCCTCTGAGCGCGTCTGTGTCACAAATCAAAGAGCGTAAGGACGACACTATCATATCACCATGAGCTTTAAACTCTTCGGTGCCTCTGAAGTCTGTCACATGCAAGACTAGACTATATACTTCAAATAACACAGCAGATGGAAAGTTTGTATTTGCGGTCAGGTGTCGGCTGACAGGCTGCATGTCCTGTAAAAATGCTTACAGAATGAAAGCAGGACAGGTCAGTGTGTCCCGGAGTATCACAGGTCCAAAGAAAGCCTTACATGCTTCACTGGAAGGAGGGAGAGGGGGACAGTTGCTCTTTAGAACTTTATGTGCCTCCCCCTTCCCCCCATCTTCACTCCACAAAAGGGACCTTACCCCTTGTCCCCACCCACAAGGAATTTCTCAGGCATTGCTGGGTTCACCATGACAACTGGGTGCTTAACAAAGCATTTCTCTTAGGCATTCTTCCTTTCACAGGGGAGGGAGGGGGGGCAACAGTCAAAGGAGTGAGAGAGGAGGAGGGAGGTGTACGGGGGTAAAGAGGGAGGGTGGATGAGCTTGAAATGATGGGAGGGAACAGCGGAGGTTGCAGGGGTGAGAGCTATAGACCCAAGTAGATAGGAGAAAAATGGAGGAACGGTGACAGGCAAACAAAAAGAGGGAAAAAGAAACAGGATCAAGGTGATAGATGACGTTAAAGGGAGAAAAGAAGAGAAACAGTGCAACAAACATTCCAAGCAAGCCTGCAAGTGTGACTAACGCCATCCTGGGAGGCAGGAAGAAAGAAAGGAGCGCATTACAGATGTATCTAGTCGCACAAAACACAAGGCAAACATTTGTAAGCTGTGACTTTGAGTTCTATTAATCAACCATAGAGAACACAGGAATCCACAGAAATAATTATATGATGGCTAGGAGGAAAGCAATCAGAGCAGTCCAGCTGTGGAGGACACACACACACACAGAAATCTAACAGATTTGTGCAGCTTGATGGGCTAGTGTTACAGAGGACAACCCCCTGAGAAAGTCCCTCCACTGACAGCTTAAAGGTTTAATAGATTATAATGAAATTACGCTGGCTGTGAATTCCTTGGCTCTTACAGTGAAGAAAGAGATTCCTCACTTAAAGAAGTACTTCACTGCTGAAAAGATAACCTTCATATAAAATGGGCTACCTACTCAGTAGATCTAAATAAAAAACTTAGATATTTTTTTAAAACTGGAGCTACATTATCAGAGAAAACAGAAAAAAGGGCTGTGGTATATCCTTTTGCTCAAAAGCAGGAAACCCACAATGCACTGCTGCTGCAGACCAATAAATGCTCCTGCTGGAGGGTAATGCAGTGCGAGTTGGGCAGTGCTTGGTTTTGGCTTGTTTGATTTAAAACAGGTAACAATATGGCCACTGTCTGATAACAGATCTTAAATAACAGCTTAACACTAAAATATATTTCTAAAAAGCATCTCAGGCAAGAAATAGAAAATGCAATGACAAAATTTTGCATTTTTGATCAGCAACGCCTGGTTTTATAGTTTGATCTGACTTTTCTGAACTGCTCCTCATGCAATTTGAGTTGTGTGCTTTCCATGGAAGCTGGAATTACAAACTGTGATCATGCATTTTGCAGTTCAAATAAAAGCAATAGAGCTGCTGGATAAATCAAAAACATCACAAATGCAGACTTTTGCCAGCAAATGAGCGGGGGACTCTGGGTGAAGGGACAATGAAGGGAATTTTAACACTGTTAATTCGCACATGCCTCTCACACTGTAATGATACAAAGCTGGTTGAAAATGATCCTTTAATTTCTTATCACGTAGCATGAACTTACGAGGAATGCAAAGGGCAAGTGCAAAGGAGGTTCAAGGCATCATAAAAAACAAATTCAACAACACAAAAGTTACTGCAGGACCAAATAATCTATAAGAAAAAAAAAACTTAATACATATAAGTGTATTCATTGTTTGCTTCAGTTAGCTAGGCTTAATGCCAATAAGTTTGACAGCGCCATCGTTTGACCTTGGAGCATCAACAGCCACTTCAGACTTGCACTTGAAACTTAAAAAGGTCTCCCCTCCTGAAAGCAACCAGTGAGAGAAAATATCTGCTGTCCACCATGTAATTTGAGCATCTGTACAACCTGCAGTGTGATGTGAGCTGAATCAAACTGCCGTCATTAGTCACAGAGATGTGTTTGTCCGTTAAATCTCTGCATTGGCGTTTGAAAAATGAGCATAGGGCATTGATATTGGCTTGGACACAGAATTTGATTAAACCAAGGACAACGTTCCCTGATGGCATAGTTGTTATAATGTAGTCATTGCATGTCTGCTACACATGAGGTTCAAATTTAAGCGTGTCACTCCTACAGAGGCCCTTTATAGTGGAAGAAATGTACAGGAATTCACACATCACATAACAGTGACAAAACTACAAAGGACACAACAAATTAGCCTCACATTCAAACTACCAAGCATAATACGCTGTTCAAAATTGAGGGATGATGAGGGATTAGCCACACTCTCTGTACGGAAATTAACAGGGTCTGCAGAATGAAAGAAAAGCAGGGGGAAAAATCTTTGCCGTCAAATGCAAACACCTATTTATGCAGGCTCACGCTTGCCTCGGAACAGTAGATCAGCCCCAGAGTATGTCAACACTGGCCTGACGGATCCCAGGATACAGATGCAGCAAATTTAATCCCATAGACGACAAGGAGCCTCTCTCTACAGTGCTGCTGCAATTCTCTTCATAATATAGAAGTGACACATGACAAATATCATCATCACATATGTCAATGTATCTTCAACACGGCAGAAAAGGGAGTTAGTATTTAAGAGATCTACGAAATTAGAAATCAGCTTCAGTACAACATGAATTAATTCATGCACCACCCTAATATGAATTTATCACTCCTCCTCTGCCATTTAGTTTGGAGGCAGGCCCAACACCCACACACCAGCGCTGTAAATGAGACTCAAAACTAACTTAATAAATGTCTATAAGCACTAAATTTATGCCTCTCCACACAGCCATAACCAGTAAGGCAGCAGGATTACTGTCAGATGTGTTTTTAAGTGCCTGCTTATGGTTTGCATTTTATCTGTCAAGAAGATTAGTTACATTATTGAACTTGTCTGGAAGAAAAAAATGTATTTAAAAAAAAAAAATTAAAAATAGAAAGCACACTTGTTATATTTATGCAAGGATTAATTCCCCGCAGTTCCTTTTGTAACCATCATATCAGAAAGAAATGAATCCACCGAACCACATCTGTTAAACTGTTTGTCTTGTTTGTCCCCTCTGCTACCTATCTTCTCAGTTTTCCATAAGTCCTCTTTATGCTTCCTTTCTGTGAGTGTTTTGTGAGGGATGGGAAGTGAGGTTTCCCTAACATATTAAGAATAAAGTATTCACGATCAATCCACACATACATTTTACGCACATTGGGGTATATGTTGATCTAGGTGTCAAATTGCTGCATTTAAAGATTCATAAAACTTTATTCATTTAAAATGATTATAAATATTGAGTCAAGTTATTACAGACTATACTGCTTTGAATATAGTGCACTACACATCACCTTAGTTTTATTTGCACCTCAGGCAGCATGATGGTTAACAATTACCTTTGCAGTGCATTTGATGAGAATAAAGAGGTGGAGGCTCCTAGCTTACCTCTACATTTTTTAGTATAAAGTGCACATTAAAAAAGTATTTCAAAGAAAACAATAATTTTACAAATAGAACACATATGAATCATATTTACAGTAAGCAATATTTTCTCATTAGTTAGCCACTCATATCAACAGCAGTCTGTCAATATTTGGACATTCACTGTTTTAAAATGAAAAGCTTTCAAGAATTACATCACGTTTTTTAAGATTTTAAGCCAAAGTGAGGCTCGGTTTTCTCTAAAAAGCACTGAATATACGTTTGGGAGTTAGGGCTATCCAATGTATTTTATTCCTGAATTCAATTTTAAGAAAATCATTATAGTCTGCAGATGATTCAAAGGTTACCTTTGCAAAGCCTCAGTACAGAAACACTTGAAATTTGAGTCAAGGTATAGCTACATAAGGACACTTGCATCAATATCAGTTTGAAGGGCGGTGCTCAGAAACTATGTTAATCACAGTCCAACAACATACAAAAGAGCCCATCAAAAATCGTCCATCATACAGGGCCTCTTAAACAGCAGAATAAAGAGAAAGATAATGGGGAGACTTGGGAGGTCCCTGGAGGGAGAAGCCTTTGAAAATTGGGGTCAGCAGCATCTACTGGAGCTCATCTTCCTACTCCATCTCCTCCTTCAACAACCCCGATCTAATGACTTTCCTGTTACAGTACAACTGTACTTTCCAACATGTTCTCAGTGTACACAACAGCAACTTAACCCTCCACTCCTTCCCCCCTTGTCCCCCTGCCTCCCTCCATCACCCTCTGACTCCTGCAGGGGTGCTGACACATAAACCCCAGCAGGTGCGGGACGCGCTGGGGAGACACAGCCTCTAATTGGTCCATGGTGGAGTCACAGCTGTTGCCCCCAACCACAGCCTGGTATGAGCTCTAGCGCCTTCCCCTGAATCGACAGCTCACTATTGTTCTCTAGAGGCAAAGCCCAGCTCCAATCCATTATAACGACTACCCACTCAAAGCATACAGTATCCGCCATTCAGTTTCAACTCAACAACAAATAGGAAAACACTTAAGGCTGTCAGTCACTTAATTGACATGTTCGCTGTCTTATTCAGTCGAATCAAACAAATCCCAAGGTTCCTACCTACCTACCTTAATCCTCACAGCTCTTGTTGAGTATCTGATTTCATCTTTAACATTGATGTCCAATCTCTTAATAACATTCCCCAGTTCAATTTCCTTCTTTCTGAGGCTGGGCCAAGGTCAAAGAGAAGGCAGATTTACAGCGGATCACGCTGCGTCAAATAAGCCCCAACAACACACCCCCAGTCTCTGTGGGTGCAAATCAAGTTCAGTCGCATTTCTGGCGCAAATAAAACTCTGTAATTTGTGCAAGCATGCAAAATTAAAAGGTGTAGGGAACAAAGACGGCTTAAGACATGCAGGTTTGGAAAGACAACACCAGCAGTGAGCATGAACAGCAAAGAAGTGTCAGGCCGGTATTTGATCTACATAAACCTTCTCATCATGTTTAAGTCCAAACCAATTAACTAAATAGTGATTTAAATCTTAAACTTTTATCATCTGCTGTCTGCAAATACACCATTGAACCAGCATCCTCAGCAGTAAACACTCTTAAGCTGGGGACACTGACAGCTATTAAATTTCAGCCTTTCTGTCTAATTTGAACAAGAAAAACAAGAGGGTAAAACAATACAACACTTAAAGAGCATCAACTCTCAAGTCTGACTCGATACAAGCTATAGAAATAGATCATAATTGAATTAGGTCTTTCATTGTATGTGGAAAGAGGGGTGTGTTGGGCAATTATGGGGCATGATCAGTCTGCCCACTGGAGTGTGGATCCCACCGGATACAGACGTGCTCAGACAAACAGCTATTTAAATCTCCACAATAGACAGAGCTAAATCAGGCTTGTGTGAGAAAGAAAGCGCCTTAGTATGGGGTCTAAAAAGTACACAATCCCCATACATCAAACAAATTAAACAATTTATTTCAAAGAATTTAAACACAACATCTTTGAGGACCTGAGAGTTCTTTTTCTGGTAGGAGTGTCTTACAAATATCCTGTAGTGAATAGTAATCCTCTTTTATAAAAAATTCTATTAAAGGGAAATCACTCTGGAACACTGAAGCCAAGAAAGACATCCTTAAGTTATCATCACTTTCATTATCCAGTGAAATGAAGCAGAAATGTAAATGAAGAGACACAACATGTTAATGAAAACAGAGAGGGAATACACCTCAGTGGGGCTGTTTTTCACTCACTGGGTGGAGTCTGCAATTACAAAGAGTTATCTAACGTCTCACCTGACACTGAGATCCTCATGGAGGCCTCCAGGGGCCGGTTGTTATCCAGGGCCTGGCTCAGCTGGATTTCTCCAGTGCTTTGGTTCAGGAGGACTAAGTTCAGTTCGTTTCCCACCTCAAAGCTGTAGTGGAGTTGATCCGAGACATCCGGGTCATGAGCAGGGATGCGCCCAATCACCCCAGTGGGGAAGCTGCTTGATTTGTCAGTCACGTAGTTGTTGAAGATGATCTGGAAATTTTTCAGCACGGGTATGTTGTCGTTCTTGTCGACAAGTTTGATGTGGACCGTGGCTCGGCTGACCAGCGGGGCGGAGGTGGCCTGAACCACAATGACATATTCAGACCTTGTTTCATAGTCAAGGTCTATCAATGCAGTCAGCTCTCCAGAGAAGATGTCCAACTGGAACACTTCTGGGATGTTTCCCTCCACTATCTGGTACATAATCTGTGCATTACTGCCTTCATCTGGATCTGTGGCTGAAATATGTGCAACCACGAGGCCTATGGGGCTGTTTTCCTCCACCATAATATCAAACTCATCTTTCTCAAACACAGGGGGGTTGTCATTTACATCTAGGATTGTTACATGGATGTTTACTGGTGTTTTCAGAGCAGGAACACCTTTATCTACAGCAAAAGCCTGCAGGCTATAAACAGGCACATTTTCTCTGTCTAATCTGCGCAGTGTACGAACAATGCCAGAGGTGGATTCAATTATAAAATCTCCATCACCATCCTCCCCACCCTGGAAGGTGTAGAAGACGCGGCCATTGAGCCCAGAGTCTCTATCAGTAGCAGAAACCTGGACCACACTGGTAAACACTGGCACATCCTCCATAACAGAGCCCACATATTGGTCTCTGAGGAAGCGTGGTGAGTTGTCGTTGACGTCATTCACCAGTATTTCCAGGTAGGTGGTATCAGACTTCTGTGGGATGCCGTTATCCCTAGCAGTGATTGCTAATGTATATGAAACCTGATCCTCATAGTCCAGCTCCATCTGTGTGGTGACGGCTCCTGTGTCTGGGTCAATGTCAAATTGAGGGATGCTGTCATCCATGAAATAGGTGATGCGTGCGTTTTCACCTGTATCTTCATCTGTGGCACTTATCACCACAACCGTGGTGCCCACAGGTCTGTCTTCATTGATGTTGACAGTGTAGTGTGAGCTTTGAAACACAGGTCTGTGTGTGTTGGCATCTGTGACGTTAACAAATACTTTAGCAGTGTCAAATCTTGTGCCATCACTTGCAGTGACAGTAAGGACATATTGGCGTTCTAGTTTGTAGTCTAAAGGCAGCGCGAGTGTAATGAGCCCCCCTCCACTCTGACTTGTGATGGAGAATCTGTTGCGTGTGTTTCCACTGGATATCTGATAGGTCACCACGCTGTTGATGTCCTGGTCAACAGCTGAAACTGTCACTACACTGGTCCCTACGGCAGCATCCTCATTCAGTCGCATGTAATACGCCTTCTGAGTAAACTCTGGGTTGTTGTCATTGACGTCTAGAATAGTCATGCTAATGCTGGCTGAGGAGGACATGACAGGGTAGCCGTGATCCCGGGCTTCCACTTCAAAGTTGTAAAAATCTACGCTCTCCCTGTCCAGCTCAGCTGCCACTACAATCCACCCCGTGCTGTTGTTGATGGTGAAGGGGAAGTTTGGTGTGGTTTCAGTGAGGCGATACTCCAGCCTGGAGTTGTCTCCAGAGTCTGCGTCCACTGCTTGGATATGGATGATGGAGTAGCCCAGTGGCACATTCTCCAGCACGGTGGCCTGGAACGGGGTGCTGACAAAAATGGGGGCATTATCATTGATATCCAGCACCTGCACTGTAACCAGGCCACTTATGTTGGATAGCGGTGGGCGTCCTCCATCCTGAGCTCTGATTCTTAAAGTGTATTCTTTATTCGCCTCGTAATCCAAGTGACTCACTAGGTCCATTTTACCTGTCTGAGCATCAATATAAAACTGTCCCCTGGTGTTTCCACTCATGATGCTGAAGTGAACAACAGCATTGCTCCCTCTGTCCTGATCTGTAGCAGTGACCTGCAGGATCTCCGTGTTAGGGGCTCTGTCTTCTGGCACCTGGACCACATAGCGTTTCTCACTAAACTGGGGAGCATTATCATTGTCATCCTCAACCACAATGTGGACAGTAGCTGTGGCGCTGCGGGGCCCGGGGTCACGACCTTGGTCATTTGCCTCAACTAACAGCATATATGCCTCCACCTCCTCTCTGTCTACCAGACCTTTAGTGCGGATTACGCCAGACCTCGAGTCAATCTCAAACACATCATTAGACCCGTTACCATTGATGATACGGTAAAGGATATTACCATTAACAGGTGCATCCCCATCTGTGGCCCTTACAGTTAACACCTCATAGCCTATTTCTAGATTTTCCCTAATGCTTTCTTTATAGTCCTGCTGTTCAAACACAGGGTCATGATCATTAGTATCACTGACTGTGACAGTTAGAGTGGCCATAGCTGTGCGTCTCGGTGTGCCATGGTCGACTGCAGTCACGCGAAACACATGGGTGTCTTTTGTCTCCCTGTCCAGTATCTCTACTGTGGACACAGCACCGTTGGCCGGGTCCACAGCAAAGAGGTTGTTAGAGCGGCTATCAAAGAGGGCCTCTATGAAATACTCCAGCCTACCTGCCTCCCCCTCATCCACATCCACTGCTTTCAGAACGACAACGGGAGTCCCAGCTGGCTTATTCTCTGCCACAGACACTTGGTACATTGGAGGCTGAAACTGGGGGCTGCTGTTGATGCTTCTCCTCCTCCTGCTCACAATCCCTGAATCAGACTGAGCTGCCTTTTCTAACAACTTCCCTAGGTGGCCCTGCCTGAAGGGGCCCTGTCCCACACGCCAGTGGATGGAGATGAGGTTGACTTTAGCACTCAGTCCATTTCCTGAAAGTACATCACAGAGTAAGTCTAAGTCTACGAGCATGTCCTGCCTCCAGCACAGCGTCTCAGACACAAATAAGTCCCCTTCAGAGAAATAAAAGTCAGGGTTGTTGGTGACTTTGCAGTGGATAGGGTCTCCTGGTAGCAGCTCCCCCACTGAAAATAAAGCAGATCCTGCTTTGTGGCACTCTAAATGGTGTCGACTGTTGCTGTTAAACAAACTGAGGACCTCCATGTCCCACTGAGGTTTTCTTTTGCGTTTGTTTGAACAGTTCCTACCGTGAACATGCACCTCATACTGGCTAGTGAGGAGGTGCCTGTAGCCAGAGTCTATGCAGTCAGCCACCGTATACACGGTGAAGGGGTTGGAGCGCAGCAAGGAGCACTTTATGGAGTCCGAAACAAACACAACGCCTGCCGTCGCCTCGGTCTCCAGAAACCGCTCCGTGAATTTGGGAGCGAGCACCTGATCCAAAGTACACCGTGCGCCCCGCTCCACGCTGGCCACCACTGTCCTTCTTGTCCCCGCATCCTCACTTAGATGTACGCTGTAACAACGCGCCAGCGAAACCAGCTTACACAACCAGAAAAATAACAACAAATCCCATTTAACGAAGTGCATTGCTCCTCAGTTTGTGTTCAGCCGGGTCTCCGAGTGGGAATTTCTGCTGCTCCTTATTCCTTTAAACTTTCCGCCTGTGAGTTTCCTTTTGTTGCAGAAAAGCCATGCTTTCAGCGGGCGCACTGCTCTCCGGTCACTCCGGCTGATTTTAAGAGGTAAACCCGCAGTAACCTTGACTCACACACACTCATTCACACACGCTGGCATCAACAACAACAGCAGCAGCACCTCCGATCTGTCCGCGCAACTCCGCTTGAATGATAAAAATGGCTCCTGCTTCCCGTGCGCCTTGAGGCTCCTCATTATCATAAACCTGTGTGTGTGTGTGTGTGTGTGTGTGTGTGTGTGTGTGTGTGTGTGTGTGTGAGAGAGAGAGAGAGGGGAAAACAGCTTTGTGATGAAGAGTCAGAGGACCTGGCAGACACTTCGCCATTTAAGTCAAAAAGTAACTTTCTAAAAAACTTTTCTTATGAAACATGGTTTACTTGACAACATTGTACTAATTGTCTGATGTCTTGCCATGTCTTAATGCTATTCAGCCTACACAGTTACCGCTGATATCTATAGCGCTATTGTTATATAGGCATCGCTACATTTACATTAGTCTGCTTTTTATAAAAGTTTGTTTGTCTAAGAAAATACGCTCAAATGGCAAAGAGAGTTATCTTGGAGATTGTATAATGGTAACACATAACCAACCTAAACCACTATTAGTTTATCAGTGACAAATATAAAGGCCTATCTTATATCTACCACTCAAAAAGGGTTTACTCATTAACCGACACACATTCCTTAAACCTAAGATTTTGAATTTACAAGGGGGAGAAGGAGGCGTTGCATGGCTGTGATGGCTGATCCAACAGGTGATCTTTGATGTGACAGCGTTATTTGCACTAGTCAATATTAAGCAAGACTTCCTGCATTTTGCTTAAGGGTTTCGACTGTCTTTAACACAAGACATTGAGAGCGTTAAGGTTGTTCCTTTACTGGCTAAACATTGTTTAGTAATCAGGTAAAAACCAGGAGAAGTTCATTTTAAATTAACCTAAAATCAAACCGTGTTTAGTTAATAAATGTGTCCCAGTTGTTTTAGATTCATCCAACAATTAATTTGCTCTTTAGTTATTGGTGATTGACGATCATATTTTAAAAAGTAGACGTATGAAGTAGTTGGAAATCCACACAGATGGAGCACAAGCGGCATTTTATCCTTGACCCTCCCCCTCATTTTGAGAAGTTGAGATGTCATGGATAAAACAAGCGTTTTTCCTGAGAAGCCGACAGATCAATGAAATCTCTGATAAAGAACTGTGCAGTTGGACAAACAGTAGCAGTTTACAAACTTTGAGCTCGGCTGATTTACTGAACGTCACTGACACCTAGTGGTCAAACTACGGTCACACCTTTTCAACGGCACAGATGTCATTGATGCTGCCCATTGCCTTACATTTCTCGTTTTTTTGCGTGAAGAATGGATGGTGGAGAAATGTGGCCATTAAATCATATGAGGATTATTTTTGATCGTTTAATCGTAAAATTCTGCTAAAAGTCATACAGTTTAAAGTTTGTATGGAAGTAAAATGTTATTTAGACATGCTTTTCAGTCTTATCCAAATCATGACCAAAATGGCAAACAGAAACCTAACAAAAGAGGATCGACAAGCTGAAACCATCTTGTATGGATGAAGTAAGTCTTAGTAAAAGTAGTAACATCACAGTGCATAAATACTCTGTTAAAACTAAAGATATTGCTTTAAAAAAGTGCGAAAATTTATTCATCAAAATATATCGTTAAGTTACCCACAAAAGGTATAAGTAGACCCACTGAACATGCAGAAGGAGCCAATTTCAGAAAAAAGTTAGATTCAAGTTGTTAATATCTTAAATGTGCACTACAGTGGAGCTGGTCCGCCTGAAAGTTAACTATTAATTACTATATTTCTGCTGGGTAGATGATGAATTTTTCCCCAGGGATCAGTAAAGTCTTATTATTAGCAACTTAGTAATTTATTTGTTGATTATAGTATATTTTGTTAATGAATTAAATGATTTTAGTGGAGTGTAAATATTTGATTTTGAATTACCTTATTAGCCTATAAGGAAACGGACGTAACTGGTCATGTAAAGTAGTAGCCGGCATAACTGGAGAGGATACACTTAGCTAATTAATTTTAATAATCTGTTATAGTATTTTTTTTTCCAGAGTACTGAAATGTCTTTTAAATATTAACTGTTTAAATATTAACGTGCTAAACCAGATGAAAATTGTAATATCGAAACATTACAAATGCTTAACACATAGGACGTTAGCGTTGCATTTATGTGCAAATTGTCATGCTAGTTATTAGCCACAGTCACATAAAGTTTGTAGGTTGTATTCAACATCTTTGAGCAGGCCTACCAGCTTTTACCTGAAATGTTAGTCTCACAGTGTCCACAACATGGCTTAAAAAGTTGAATTGTATCGGTCTCAAAAATTTGTTTTGGGTCTGCAAATAAGACATAAAATTAAAGACAGAGGTTGGCAGACGCGGCCAGTTGGAACGAAACCAAATACAATAGCCCTTGACCTCACGTGAGCACTCAAACTCATTTGCATATACGAGCAGTAAAATCATCTAATGTTTTTACACAGTGATGATGTTATGTGCAGATATTCATTTCAAGTGCCTACCTTTACAGTACTTTCCAACAATTATAACTTTATGCAGACATTTTATATCATTATGGCTGTGTTTATCTCTATTATGTATCATTTTAAAACCTCCCTCCACTTTTGAGTACAAGCAGTTAAAGTCATTAACAAATACATAAACTAACACTTAAATATAATCAAAACTGCATGATAGTGGGTTGCAAGCAATTATTAAAATGTTTATATGCAGCTAAATAGATGGACTCTAGTAATGTGTCCCCCACCTGCACTGTTTGCAATGGCTGTATAGTTTATTTAGTCCTTTCTTGCACACCAGGCACAAGAATAACAAACAAATAAATAAAAAAGAACAAGGGCAGCTTTTTACTGTTTTTATTGTTGCTGGAGGCTCTAATACAATATGAATCATAAGCTTTACAAAATAAAAACAAAAATACAACAAAAGATTCCCCTCCAAAATGGAAACGATCAAAGGTTTCCACTGAGACACAAAGACAAACTGTGACCCCCAACAAAGACATAGTAGGTGAGGAGAGAGAAAAGTTGAGTAGCAGAACAGAGGGGGAGGCAAACTGCTATGGTATACACAGTGTAGGGGGTTGGGCTTGACGACGTGGGTGTAATCACCCTGTAATTATAACAGTCCATCCCCATGTTTGAGAAGTCTACAATTCCACCTACTGCAGCCCCATACTCCTACGAAGGCTCACATGCATGTGGACAGAGTGGAAGAAAGAGTAAAACCTTCTAACACAGACTCAAGGCTGCCCTCATGTTCATGTTTACATTGCTCAGGATAATGACAGTTGTACACGGACAGTAATAGTTTTATACAAATATATCGGTGCAAGAAATATATTTGATGTCCATAATAATGACAGCCCCGCCGAGCCTACACCACCTACAGCACAGTCTGTGTCCGTTTCCTCGTCACGAAGGAAGAGCAGGGCCAAGAATGCTCATTTGAAACTAACCGAGGACACATCGGCTGTGAGTACATCAGGGATTATTACTATAATGACCCTCACACTGTAAGATTATCATTAACCGTGGTAATACTATCATTATATTCATAACATGGGAGAGAAGAGATAGAAAGAAGAGAGGGGTTAAGAAAGACAGAGAAAGCGAGAGTGAATGGCTTCATGGCAGATGAGATGCATGAAAATAAAAACTGACAGAAAAAAAAACGAAACAAAAAAAATCCCAAAACAAATAAAAAGCTAAGCATTTTCTCCTTTTTTGTTTTTCCACAAATAAACAAGAGTGCAGCACTGAAACAGGCATGGAGGGAGAGACGTACAGAAACAGATAAAAGATGGCAGAGATTAGGCGAGAGAGAGTGAGAGACAGAAGAAAAGAAAACAGCAGTAGCATCTCTAGTTGTTTTGTTTGCGTCTGATTGCATCTATCAGGTCGACCCTCAGAGCCTCCTGCTTTGACTTGTCAGCCAGAGTCTGAACACTCCTGTTTGTGGGAGAGACACAAAGAGAGAAAAGACGATCAGTGTGTGCAAGGTAGATAGCATAACAATGAGACAGGAAAAGTGTCTCCGGTGAGGCAAAAACACAACAGTCTGTAAGTTCAAGAGAAAAAGTCGAGAACTGAATCTCTATAAAATTTTAGATATGAAGACATCACAGTCCAAGTCTCCTTCTCTGCAGGGAGAAGATGATGAGATACATTTTATCACCAGTTAAATGTATACACACTGCACACATGTAATATTAACATCAGGCAAGTTAAATTAGGTTATTTGTTGCCATGCAGTTGAATCACGTGCTTTAACTGCCTACATTTTGCAATCTGTTAAAAATATGAAGATAAAACGGTTATATAGACAACTTTTCAACACCAGAATGCGTTTTCTTTCCGCAAAGCTGAGCAACCACCAGCATAACAAACCTACTGCATTTGTACTGCAATGTGAAGAAACGATCAACACTACTTTTGGATGATGAGAGATCAAAGAAAGATGCAAACTGAGGCGGTAAAGTTAAACTGCCATTATTTTACATAGACTAATAATACAGTTTCATCCAATATTATTTGGCACAAACAAGTGACTACAGTAAAGGCTGGCATCAGGATGGAGGGGGAGAAACATGAGGAGAAAAGAGTGAGTTTTGTCATTTAGATGCAGATACGAGTGCAGACAGAAGTCTTAATTTGCTGGCTGATCTTATTCTGTAGCAGATAGAAGTGCATAACGAAAGTAAAGCTTATAAGGGAGTAATCTAAAAGGAATGCAGATGGAATCAGTATTCTTTGGCCATAACATTGTGCAATCAACATTTAATTCTTTGTGAGTTCATAATAAGCAAAACAAAGGGTCCATGACTGGTTAAGACTGAAAAATAAACGAAGAAATATGCACACATATAAATTAATTAAAAAGAAAACTTCACTCTTTTTGCATTATCCCTACTCGCAACTTCATAGCTCAAGTAATTTAGTAACAGAATCTCCAATACATACTTTGTCCACCAGGGAGCACTGTTGAGTTTAATTTTTCAACTACAAAATGACCAGTACATTCAGCACATTTTCTATAATGACCAAAATGAGGGCAATTTTTTTAAGTGTTTTAAAAAAAATAGCAGTCAAATATTTGTTAAATGACTTGATTAATTGTCAAATTTCAATATTTGAATCTGACTTAAAAACAGTATCTACAACTTTTAGCACCAGACAGAGGAGTGAGTTACAATTTGCCTTGTTCATTTGACCTAACAATACACTCATATAAAATACATGCAAACACACACACGTCCTCATGCCAGAATGTACCTCTGACCCTAGTCAATGAAGATCTGACGCTGGGTAAGGACCTGCGACAGCTCCTTCTGGAGCTGCCGGTACTTTTGGTTGTCAGGCAAAGACTCAATAGATCTGGAGCACAGGGGGGGAAACAGCAGGGGAGGAGAAGTGACAGAGGGATTGATAGAAGGACAGACAGTGAGAAGAATGGCAGTGGAAATGTGGGATGAAAAGCAATAAAAAATAAGAGAGGCTGGAGAGGTTGAAGAAGGGAATGGAGGAAGGATGAGGTGAAGTAAATCCAGGAATAACAGCTGACAAAAGGGGCAGCAAAGCTATAAAATGTCAGAGAGGAGATGTCAGAAATATACTGAAAAGTTAAAAAATATCTGTTGAACAGGTCAATAGATATTTTGTGCCCGGATGTAAACAGACTCTGCTCTTAGTAAGACTTGTCAAATAATAAGAAGAATCTGAGTTTCTGCAGACTCTGGAGGCGCTGTAAGGGAGAAAGGCTGATCCAAGTAATCCAAAAAACTCATGTGTTGTTACCTTAGGCCGTTGACGATGTCCTTGGTCTTGCCAAAGTAGATTTCATTCAGTGTGGAGCGAATCTTGTTCTCCATATCCTGAAACAAAAATAAAGATAAGCTCAACTTGTTTGCTGCCTTGATTAATGTCATTGAGTACATTCTTAGACCACGTGTACTTAGCTACATGTACTGAATTAGCAATAATACGAACTTCAACAAGGCGGCCGATGTTGGCGATGTGAGGTGAGGACTCTCCAACCGTCTCATCTTTTTCCATCTGTGTACAAATGAAACAAATTGAGATTACAGATGGTTACAGAGAGGCTGGAAGCATCTGCTGTGGTTTTCTACTAAGTCAAAAAACTGCACCTGTCTTGTAAGACTGCCGCCCAGGTTCATGGTGCCGGAGCCGGTCTTGGTTGTCTGGAGCCACAGCATGACAGTGGAGGTGAGTTTATAGTGAGCAGTCCGTCCGCTGGACTTCTCCTGTTCACAGGGCAGATAGAGCAAGCAATGAAACGATACTCCAGACTAAATTGGAAAGTCTTACGCTGGATGACTATCAATGCATCTTCTCCATGTTTTTATTTATTATTTGGGTTAAGAAGAAGCCAAGATAGAAGAGAAAACAAAAGTACTGGGCAGGAGAGTGGTAAAACGTTCATATCAGCTGATTCTTACCTGCACCTCCACCACATGGATGGAGTCCCAGCACCCTTTGATCTTCTTGGATCCATCCCCAGCCTTCTTGATGAGAATAACTCCAGCAAAGCCGTGATCCAAGTCCCAAAGGTACACAGAGGAGACACCACCCTCAAAGTACCTTAAAACCACAGATATCAGATGTCACTAGAGGGAGACACTCACCGTTTATTTAAAACTCCCCAGTGAGATTGTCTGGCTGGTACTTACAGATCTCTGTACTGGTCGAAGGCGTTATTGGCTTCTACCTCGAGTTTCCTCAAGCGAGCTGAAGGCATTGCACCGTCTTCAATGGGGGGGTCATACTTATTACTCCACGGGGATCTAATGGATTTAAGAAGATGTCAGAATTATCTCTAAACCATCTTGTGTGACCTACTGAACTGGCTAATAACTTTTTTTGAGACAGTAAGTTTTTATTTCTCAGCAATATACCATCTTTGGTTTTGTCCCTAGATGTTGTTCATGACATTTGTCCCTTCAGACATGAACAAAAAAAAAAACAAAAAACCACAACTGCCTTCATCATCTACTGAAATGATTGTCGTTTATCATTTACACATGCTTTCTTTTACGAAAAATATTTATCATCAGTTTATTTAGGCATGACAGTAAATTTATGGAAAAAGCTCCAGCAGTATTTGGCACTTGGTGCATGAGGAGAACCTGATACTGCTGGGGAAAGGAGGGGAGTTTAAAAAGTTCAAAGAATAAGAGAGTTTTTTGCTCTCATTGGCTAAATCCCTTGTGTATTTTTTTTTAAATGTTTTTATATTTGAAACCTTGGTCTGTGAGTACAGTAAACACAGTCTTAGGAAGCTAAAACTAGTGAGACTGCAGTTGTGACTTACGTACATTTTTATTGTTTACACAAGTTTTTCTGTCATTTCTCATACTGCCCCACTATGAATGCCTTTAAAGACCGAACGTCTGAAAATGTGTGCTGTTATTCTCTAAACTTTAATGCATTGGAAACAAACTATTAACCTGTAGGAGTCGCCGTCTCGGTTGTAATCACAGAGCAGATAGTCTTTCCCCACCACCTTG
This sequence comes from Acanthurus leucopareius, assembly GCA_029814765.1. Classification (NCBI taxonomy): domain Eukaryota; kingdom Metazoa; phylum Chordata; class Actinopteri; order Acanthuriformes; family Acanthuridae; genus Acanthurus; species Acanthurus leucopareius. The sequence goes on along the minus strand of JAQMCX010000029.1, from coordinate 3,423,857 downwards.
TCCCGGGCAATCTTCAGGGGCTGGTCCACAGAAGAGAGGAGGTCCTCACACAGACTGGGTACCTGAAGGCAAACACGAGGAGTAAAGGCTCAGACGTGAACTCTAAACTTTTCTCACACCTCCCAACACTGGACTTAAAGTGTTCTTTTTGACCTGAGAGTAAATGACATTAGAACACAAGGAATAAGAACAGCCTTTTTTTAGTCAAAGCAGATTTCCTGTAACTGATTCCAACTTACAAAAAAAAACTTTCAGGACTGTAGGGGAACAGACTAGACATCAAAAACAAAAGTAGCCTTGTATCTGACTCATTTTAGGTCAAAAATGAACCTGCAGCTCTTGCCTTCTCTCTCACGTTTCAGCTTCACTCCACAGACAGAGGTTACTGAGTGAAGCTGGAATAAAATATCAACGGGAAACATAATATCCAGGGGATGAGGGGGTACAAATTACTTCTCACAGACTGACATGGACACCCCTTTTTATATCCTCCTGCATCAGAGCACAGACACAAAGGAGGCCCTGTTTTCCTGAAACCACACGCACTTCCGAAATAACACACACCTGGCAGCTAAGACTGAGTAAAACAAGGAAAGGAAGGGAAGAGTAGGAAAGAGAGGGGCAAGAGAGGAAAAATGTAGAACAGAGAGGAGGAGGAGGAGACGGCAGAGATGTGGGACAAACAGAAAAGACAGCAGTCATTTCAGGTGTTTCTGAATTACTGTGGAGAGTTTAAGCAGAGATGGCGAAGCCAAAAAGTGCTTGGCAGTGGAGGTGACTGACAGCTGCGATAATAATCACTAACAACCTGACACAGTGAAATGGGTGAGCAGAGAGCTGATGCCCAGGGGGAGGGAGGTGAAAGGTGAAGGAAGAGGAAGGTGAGCAGGTGGGGGTCTTGCTGGAAAGGAACGCATATACCCACAACATGAGGTGCCATGGAAACATTGGTAAAAGTGTGATTTGATTGGTGTCTGATTTGGCTTAATTTTTCAGACTAAGCTGGCTCTGAACTGTTAAAAGATGTATTCCTTCCAAAATAAGAAGTCTTTTTTAACAGCAGGAAGAAAAGATATTATTTTTGCTATACTTTCTTAATCTACTTTTATTTTTTATTTTTGTAATAATTATTTTATTTTAATTTATTATTTTGCCTTAAGCATTGCACTGAAAAAAACCCTTAACTTTCCCTATGTGCACAAAAATAACTGCGTAACACTAAATGCTGAAAATAGTTTCAGTTACGTAGTTGCTGCAGTGATGCGCAGCGCTCACATGTGTGGCACAACAAACACTGAAACACCAGCAAAAACCACAGAGACCTTCCCCCATACGCACAGACTCACACACTTTAGATGTTACCAAGTACATAATATATCTGCTGACAAAAAGAGAGCAGTACAAAACAGAAATTCATTCACAGTATACAGTATTAGTAGTACATTTGCACTTTAAGCATAACTAACAGGTGAAATCATTTGTGTTTTGCTTTGAGGAAAAATATCCTTAAACTTTATAAATTATTGTAGGTTTTTATTCTATTTATTGCTGTTAAATTTTGAGAATGTCAACACAGAAGACCTCTGAAGCACAAGAGCTTCAATATGAGTTCCTCATCAGTTGTTCACCAGTTCCTACTAGACAGCTGAGTTCCCCTTAAAACATCTGTTTACAGCACAGTGTGAACTAAGGGACCGACCCTGCTTGTCTGTGTGTGTGTGTGTGTTCGTGTTTTTATAGAAAGGATGAAGATATAAAGAAAACAACTCACCAGGTCAATGAGGTCACTGAGGTTCTTCTCGATCTGCTGAGGAGGCAGACGCCTCATCAGGTCCAGGGCACAGTCCAGCTGCTGGTCACTCTGAAACACAAAATCAGCAGAGGAAACATTTATTATACTATCACTGGGCTATCAGATTACATTTAAACACATCATTTTAAAGGTATGCTGTTGAAAGTGTTTCATGGCTCCAAAACTGGAGATTGCCTCAAAAACACGAAAAGAGCCCATACAAAAGTCATGATTCAGCACTGCCAAAGAGAAAAATTCTATGGCTCTGAAGATAATCCATGTTTTTAGCTTTGTATATCATTAAATGATAATATACTAAAAAACAACAGTGCATCACAAACTAAAAATGACAAGCTATTTGTGCTGCAAAACCTTCTTTAGAGTAAAAAATATGTATTTCATACTGACTGAGGTCCAATATTGACTATCATATAAATGATAGTAAGTAGCTCATCTTTTGTACTAGATAAAAACCCCTTATTTCTGAAAGCAAATTAACAATACTGTTATTTTGCACTATATTTCCCACTGTAGCTGGATTATAAATCTATCAGACCAAGCTGTAATTATGTCAGACAAAAATGTCCACTTATTTATCATAATTACAAAATGGAGTAATATTTATGTGAATTCTAATTTCTAACAGTTGCTCTCAATGAGTGTTTACACTCTAGAGTAAATTGTTAGTATTATTAACCATTGAGCACCACCAATAACTTACATGTCCAACAGTGAGCAGGAAGACTATCATCAGAGCACAATTTAATTAATCAATATTGTTTAAGAAAAAAAAAGAGGGTTGGACTGATTCAACCTTTTTTTAAAATTTACTTTAACAAGTGTGCCAAATATCTGAACTCCTGCAGAAAAATCCAGTTGAACTTTAGTAACATATTAATGCTGAATGACTCGAGTCGGCATTGGTTTCCAAAGGCGCATCTGTTTATGTCTGTATACATGAAGAAACTTTAGCAGTCTGTCAGTCCAACCAAGTGGGTGACTTCCAAAGTTACAGCTTTGCAGTACAAAATTTCTTGTTTGTGTCACTGTCACTCTTGTCAATGAACAAAAATGAACCAAAGACACAGTAATTTTGGAAGACAGAGGACCATGATCATATACAGCTAGAGAATGGGCAGAGTATGTGCAGGCGGGCTGGTAGGAACATAAAGACAGGAATGTGCTTATTAAAGACAGTGACAGCTACACACAGCAGGTTTTTTTTCTTCTTTTTTTGTCAAAGTAATTGATTTTGATTTAAGATATTGATTGCTCACAGGATGTGAAGAGAATTTCAAGATATATAACAAACTATGAATCTGAAATACAACTCTTAGTAGACTTAATGGTCAGTATTAACAGAAGGCATGATTAGAGCAACTGCTTCAGTGTTAATGGAGCTCAACATAAAGGACTGCTTGGGGCTAGTACAATGCCACATTGGGCTACAACTTGAACACCCACTTGCCTAATCAAGAAAGTAATAAAAACATAAGTAAACACGTTGCTTTTATGGAGCTAATGACAGAGTAGCTTTCCTCTCATCTCTGTTGCGTGCGGTACTTATTGGACACTCAAAATGCAGGCAGATAAAGACATTATGATCTGAAAAGCAAGTGAACATTTCAGTTATTCTGTAAAGAGGAGTCTGCTTTAGTAGCATAAGTCTGACAGAAAGATGGATGAAACTGGTCCATTTTTTGAAGGCACGTCAAGATTCTGAAAAATGTCACTGACAATTAACTTAAATCATTGTTTTTATTTGTTAACCACTAATCAAACAACTTGTGTTAGAGCAAGTAAAAACCTGATTTGATTTCTTAATCACTTCTCTTGCAAATGAAAAAAACATCAACGTTGAACCCTGATGACTATAAAGACAGATTTGATAATCTTGAAGTTACAGTTTAAAGAAAAATTCTGCTATGCAAATGAAGAGATTTTTGAAAAAAGGATAACTTTCAAACTTGAGATGGCTCACTGGTTTTGAAGCACATTCAATTCAATTGTGCACTGTGCAGCTGTATTATGTAGAGAAAATATATGGATCAGTAATCAGCATGGACATGCCCTCTCTAAAAATGACCTCTTCAAGGTCCACGTCTCCAAAACAGCACAATAATAAAGTCCTGCCACACACAGTGTGGGGTGCAAGAGTAGTCAATATGCAGGAAATATTCACATTCACTGTGAGATTACAAACACATCATTTCCAGTTCAGTAGACTGAATAGCACTCATGATTTGTCATGTGAAAACTCACAGAGCAACAACAAAAACCTGTTGGAGATAAAATCAGAATTTGACCCTAAAGCCTAATAAGTCTTAACAACCTGAACCATAAAGTGAACAAGTGTTCTTTGAGTAAAACTTTCAAGCATGAGGCACATTAGATCATATTCAAATCAGTGATCTCAGTGCAGATATTTTCCATCTGCTGTCAAAGGATGCAATTCATTTGGCTGTGGCTGTGTGACGCACATCATGTGGGGTCATAGGATGGAAAAAACACACTAACGAAGCACAGGTGGCACAACATTCAGTGTCAGATCTGACACTGAATGTCTATCAGCTGCTCATCAAGCAGCCGCATGCAGTGTGGGTAGCTGATCCTGGAGGTTGGATAAGTTCTACTAAGATTAACCACAAACAGGTAAATGTCAGGCTCAGATACAACAACCATCATTCAGGTCAAACTTTAACCAGGTCTGTAAACAGGTTATACACAACTCTTTATGTTAAGCGTGCTCTTATGACATGTTGTGTTCTGTTTTCTTACTGCACAAATCAGTCAACATTGGTGGCACCAACAAATCCCTCACCATCTTCCCACCTAGTGATCACTGCTTGAAGTGCAACAACAAATTTTAAGAGTCATGGCATAGTAAATGAACTGAATTTGGTAAAATATGTCCTACCCATGCTTATCAAACTAACTCAAGCATGGGGTCTTACCTGCAGTGCACTGTTTTTTGCATCATCTGGTTGTATCTAATATGGTTTTCTCACTTTCAGTTTTTTCAAACACTTAAAGCTCTTATTGGTGTAAATACATGACCATGTGTTTTTTGACAAAGAAAAATCTTTATTATTCTTAAGTCAAATCTGTTGGTGCTTAATTCCTTCCAAAATAATCAATGTCAAAACTTCTTCCAAACATCAAAATATTTAAGTTAATTAATCTATTCAACCCATTAATTTTCTTTTATCTTTCATACTGTCTGAAATATTAAGTGTTTTCCAGGAAATTTTCCTTGTTGACATGGATAGTCAAAATGTTACAAATCTAAACACTTTCATGGGTGTTTCATGCATTTCCAACTCTCATCTACTCACTCATTCTCTCTGCTAGAAACTCCAATCAAACTTAGCATGTTCAATATCATTCATACATGTCTTAAAATAAACTTGTAAATTCAAATCCATTTTGAATTAGACCATTTCCCACTTTGTCAACTCTTTAAAGTCCATCAGCTGCTCATACGAAGTTAAGCCAGCAGTGCAGTTTAGCTTTTACCCATTAGTCAAGTAATGCAAGTCAACTCCTAGCTGACACTTTATTTTGCATTTTTAACTCCATTCCCAACTGTTCACACGCTTTCCAATTTTATTCCTTTCATTCAAACAAAAAGTAAGAAATCCTGTTTATAAAACCTTTTCCCACATTTTCCAACTATTTACTTATTCAGCTACTTCTTCATACAAGTTAAAGCCACCAAACCAGTTTAGCATCAGCATTTCAACAAAACCATTTCAACAAATAATTCCATTACTATTATTATTCAGCTTTCAAGCCAGCAATGCAGTTTAACATCAGCTTTTCAACATCCTGCATTCACACTTTAGTTTCTTTAATATTTCCTTCTCTAGTTAATTACTGCAATGCATGATGTGATTGTTAAATCATCTGTTTAGCTTAGTCAAAATAGATCCTGATGCATCTCACCTGTGTTTCAGTGTATTTACTACAAGATGAAGCTGAGGCGCTCATTACTCTATGTTAGATTTGGCTAATTAACCATCTGAATATGAGACACTGCAGGAGTAACAAGTCAATATAGGAACTAATGGTAAGTTTTGTGGAATGGTCAAATACTGTAAAGAGTGTGTGTTTTTCAACAAACAAACAACAAAACTGCACTGTCATTACAGTATACAACTGAAGACCCCAAAGGCAGTCCAGTCTTCATATAGTCAGAGGCATACTGAAGCCAATTCCTTTTTTGGTTACATGTTTGACTTGTTTACTGAGTACTGTTGTCTTATGTAGTCACATAACATGTTTGAAAATGTGGTAAGCATTCCACATAAACTACAGTTTGTGAAGCGGCAAGCCCAGTCTTCTAACTCCTGCAGGTGAACATTCCTGTAAGTTGTATCCGGCAGGTAACATTCCTTCCTAAAAAAGGCATTTTACAGTAATGTTCTCTTTGTTACACAGCAGTTTAAGTTAGTTTAAGTTAAGTTTAAGGATAAGTGAAGTGTAAAATATCTACAGTCTTCAAGTAGGTCAGTCAATCATGAATAACTAAAGAACTTATTCATTAGGACAGCTGTAGAAAACACATTGCAGACAGGACAGCATAGCACAGAGTTTCCCCCAGAGGGTTTCTTTCCCTTAAACATGCAATGAGCAGCAGGACTGAGCAGTGGAGGACAGACCAGCCACAACATGAAACTCTAGGGAATGTGTGGGAAGATGGAGTTAAGTGTGTAGTAGTAGAGGGACAAAACCAGTTTCTCAGCTAACCATCGGAAGTAAGTGGCCATGCTAAGACCATTTTCATCCCAATATTATCAATGGGAGCCAAAGTCACAACTCATGAATGTATACCATTTCAAACAAATAGAAATGCAGTTATGAAGAAAGAGGAAATAGGAAGAACAGTTTGCATTGCTTGTCCAAATCCAAATTATTTGTTTGTTTAATGATTTAAATTCACCAGCCTCTCAGATGTCACCATAACCCTCGCTGTCTTGGCTCTTCCATGAGATAACTCCTCCTAAGAGCATATACCAAACCAAGTACACTCATTCAGCTGCTATATGGTCAGAAGTTAGTGACTCGTTATAAAATAGAGAACCCTCTTTCCATAAACATTTCCCTTGAGGGTGACCCCGATCATAACGGAGATTTCTAAGCAATGTCTCCAATGCCATTTCTCCTCCTCCAGGTTGCTTTCTGCCTGTTTTAAAATCTCTATCAGCTTATGAATCAGTCTGCTCCATCAGACACCTGCGCTCCTTGACTCTATGTTTACCAGCGCTCCTGTCTCAGTGTAAACACTAGCTCAGACCAACAACCCCCGGGTCAGCGGAGAGTGGTGAGGCTGAGCCAGCAGGATGGATGAGGTGAGGGCGACGGTGGAGATAAACCAGCTGCTTTTTTCCCCAACTTGGCATAAGTCAAGTTGGGTTGTGGGAAAGTGCTACAAAAACACACTTTTCTAAACAGTGTGAGAGCACAAGGATTCAACATAAAGTGATTCCATATACTGGAATCATCAAGGCGAATACTAAAATATTATACTTTGTTAAGAGCTAACACATTATCAACTACAGTTATGTTACTGCCACATAAGCTAAAGAGGTAAGAACATAATCAAAAAGAACCAAAAACAACAATGAAAAGGATGCACTTCTTTTAACAACAAACAATCGAAACAATGACTGCTGGTATGATTTCTATGGATTGTCAGAGCTCAGCGTTTCCCACAGAAAACACTGAGTCCCATAAAAACTTGCAAGGAAGGAAAAACTTGGAGGAGGCTGACAGCTTGTCATGGTTAGAAATAGGAGGAGCAAGCAGTCTTAATTTAGCTACAGGCAACCCGGCGCTTGACTATTTTAGCCAGTGAGTGCGTGTGTAGTGCACGACTCAAGGACTGTGTGTGTATGTACATTATATTAGGACTCCTCACACATACTATTCACATACTTGTGTCAAATCCAAAACATCCTGCGCCAACTTTATGCCTACTGGGCATCTTTGCTAACTGCTAGCTACTAGCTGGCTAGCTAGTGGTAACAACAGCTAGTTTAGCCACGGGGCTAATAAATATGTATCCGGTAACGTTATGCAGAAGTTTGCAAACAATGCAGGATAGGCATCGGTGATTTATACACTTGATCCCCCCTTTTTACTGCTGCTCTCAGATTGCCAACAAGCACTTCCAGCTAGCGTTAACCTAGCTTAGCACTCCTAACGGTTGACGCTCCGTTAGCAGTAGCCACCAGCCCCACCAAAACCCTCTTAGCGTTACCCCGTCCCCATCTCTCCCATTAGCTCTACCTCGGCCCTTACCATGTCGGCGGCGGTCTGTGGCGGTCTCAGCGGGGCAGGGGAGCACGATTTCACCGAAAGCTGTACGTCTTAGCTGTACCTTGGGTTAGCAAGTCGGTACTCTCGTCCCTTGTTGTTTTTTTATTTTAGTTTATATGTTTTCTTCGCCTCTCCCTCACTGAACCCAGCCCTGTCAGCGAAATTTACTTCCTCAACCGGGCTACAGGAAGGAGGCTGCAGTCAGAAAACAGGCCTCGCTTGCATGTCCGGGTCACTCCGGGCTTTTTCTGCAGCAGCCAATAGCGAAGGAGCAAGAAAGGCATTGCCAAGTATGGAAAGAGAGGAGTGGTGCAGTAGACATGCAGTCAGGGAGGGCAGTGCGTAGACAAATAAACTGATGAAGCTTTAAAAAAATCTGCACAATACTAGAAACTGATATATAAAAAAAATATAGTCTTTACACACCATCAAACAGAAACTGACAGACTACCGTCTGCTTTTTTCACAACATTTTATTAATTAATTGTAATGATAATACTTTATTTTATTCATTTTGAATGATTTTTTTAGGCTACAATTTTTAACTTTTATTTCCATTCATATAATTTTAAACAGACATATATTCCAACAGAACTGCTGCGGTACTAATAATTATAATTCTTTCATTCAGTATTGATAAATTGTTGTACCACAATAAAGTTATTTTCAAATATAGGAAAATCTTAGTCAGTTACACAAAATATAGACCACTGCCCTAAAATTTTGGCAAGCAGGTAGGTCTAAAAATGTCGTACGTTTTCATATAATAGTTATGTGTGTTGAGGATAATCTATGGTAAATTGGTGTTCTGGTGGATTTGGCTATATCCATAGTGGCTTGTGCCTAATTATTGCCATTTTTTGTTTACTTTGAATGAAACTGACTGTTTTTTTGATAGACAGGTTTTAAATTAGAAAAAGATAGGGTTCCCTTCATTTCTCAAAATTTGCCACATCTAGATTATCTTCCAGCTGAAACAGATTGTAAGAAAAGTGGTTTCTATTTTAAGCATACCATAACTGCCTGCATGGCATCAAATTGAAACTGCTAGTTTTCGGTTCAGCAGCTGATGTGCAACACTTTGAACGTGCATGCATCATTTCCTGTGCATGGGCTATACTATGCAAATGGAAGGAATGGAGGATACCTCCACCAACAGTGAACACAGGTAGTTATAGTATCAGAGGAATCGTTATTAGATTTAGTCAGATTTATTGAACGGCCTACTTATATAACCGGCAGAAAAGCTGTCAAATAAGTTTTAGAGGCTAGGCTAGACTTCAAGATTTACTTCAGTGTATGTCTACACATCCCCACATGACCTGATAAAATTAATCTTAAAGTGTAATACTCACTTAGATTTATTTTTTAATAGAAGCTAAATGACTGAAGAGCAGAAAGCCGAAAATAATAAGATGTAGTTATTATAAACAAATAGAAAACAGTGAATGAAGGACTGTAGTGGTGTGACTTAATTTCTCTCGCGATATTTAGTGAAGTCTCCTGACATCTGAAAACATGGCGGACGATTACGGACGGAAATGGGACCGCTGCCTTGCTGATACAGCCGTAAAAACAGGTTAATGTCTTTTTATAATTTAGTTGTAATCACCTGCCGCTGTCATTGAGCATTCTGTGATGTGTTACACTTGGTTAATAAGCTGTGCTACATGTTATGGCTGCAGTCTTGGTCCTTTTCTACGGTAAATTTGTGTGTCCATGCCGGGGACAGTTTACTGAGGTCAAGCATAAATTTGTCCTCTGAATGGAAAACTAAGTTAACGTTGGCTCTTTTGTCATTTTTTATGTTTCAAGATGAGTTTAGGGTGTGTGTTTAATTAACAGACAGTGCTGAGTATTGAACAAAGTCACTGATGGAGTTACAGTACGGTGAATGTAAGCTAGATCTACTATTTAAAGCCGTAAAGGGTAATTCTGTCTACTTGCAACCTGAAACAAATTTTCCTCTCATCACACAGTCTCATCTCACTCCCCTCTCCACATCCTAAATCAATATTTCAAGTTGAACACCAGCAAGCAGCGTTATGGTTTACACCAGGAGCTCGGTTTTCTAATCCTAAAATCTCAAGCATGTCTCAAAGTGCTTTGCAAATGTAAACATCCTGGGGACAAAATAACAGAAGCACCTGTTTTGCTGAGACTGTAAGAGGTGCTGAATCAACTCAGACCACATCCACTGTGAGAATTAACTGCCAGCCTAAATGATTGGAAAACTACTCAGTCTATGAGTGGGAAGGACCACGTGATCAGGTTTATTAAGCCACTGTTGTGTTCCCTCTTACTGTTTGTTTTTTGTGTTTTGATATAAGTCAAAGTCACAAATTAGTTGTTCTCCATTACTTTTTACTTTATCTCAGTTTTAAGACGGAACAAGCATATAAATTATTAGAAAATCCTGTTATATCAGTGTAAATACGAAGTAATGTCATCCCCTGTGCTGTGTGAAAACAATTCTAAATTTTTGTTTGTCTTAATATATTTTTATGATTTGTGAGGTTTTTTTAAGTAACAACCATCCACCTTTGCAACTGTTGCACCAGCAGTTCAAGCACCAGCTGGAAAGTCGAAACAAAGGATCAAACCTTAAGTATCTTCATGGGCTTTGATCTAGGAATAACATTAATGTACATGCATAATTTTCATACAAATTATTTTCTCAGGGTGAGCTAACTCATGAAAATCATGGTGAGAAGCAGACAAACACTTTATGACCCTTACAAAGTCAACATTAAAAATTTTATTTAAAATGATTTGATAAATGTGGCCCATTTTCAGCAGGAAAAGTCATGAAAGAAGAGAACAAACTCACCAGTTTTACTGCAAGTCTTTCTTCTGTCAACAGCATACACATGACATTAACTTAAATTTCAGTTTTATATACTTTATAGTCAAAGAACAATGCACATTACTAAACAGTACAAGCAAATGTTTGATTTTAACAAACTAACTAAAAGGGTGTTTTTCTTTAAGAACATCATACAAATAGATTTTCTGTTACCCTTCAACAATTCTGGTCTTTACTCAAGTGGTCAATGCTAGTATATCAACAATACCTATGCCATGTTCAAAACAAATCAAACGTTGCGGTGAAAACCCCAGTTCTCTCTTTCATTCTCATATGGGAAGTTTGATTATACTGTTGTGATGTGGACTACAGGGGGTTGCAAAAAATAACAACATAGCACAGCAGCCCTGCGGCAGAAAGTTGAAGAAGAGCCAATGTTTGGAGAAATGCAACACGACATCACACTGAGCTGGCCAGTCTGCTAATCAGCAGAATTGTTCAACCCCTCCATGAGAAAGTACGAAGGCCTTAATTTGCATAAGTAAATGTGTTAACACCCCCACACTGCTCCACAAACCTGCAGTAATCAGCGCAACTTCTTATTTGGTCTGAATACAGCCTTACAGGGTTGAGTAGACTAGCATGGGGTCTTCATGCATGAGTTATCTGTGGTATTTGAAACAGTGTTGGCCCAGCACTCAAATACTTAAACTGAAAAAACAATCTGTTCCAAAAGACACTTAATGACGTCAACTTCAGCACAATAAAATATGCTTTTGCTGGGAGGAAAAACATCTGCAATCTGGCATTTCTTTGAGCTTTCTGCGTGTAGAAAACTGCCAGCTGTGCCAAGGTGTCTTGTAGCCAAAGAAACTCTGAAGCACATGTTCTGCCAAAGGAGTTTTTTGTTCTATGATCATTCAGGAAAATATTGTTCGGCTTATTTTGTGTAGCTTTGTATAAGCGTGTTAATGACTTCAAGCATTTTAATATAAAAGATTGGCATCCTTTGATGTCTCTGCAAAACATTTTGTATGAAGTGCCACTGGTTTAGATTATGAAGTGAAAATGTGATATTTTGAAAAGGGTATGAACTGAACAACAAAGGAAAAATGCTGTTGTATACTACAGTTTATAATGACCAGTGATTAAAAAATGAAAAGACCATGAGAAAGGTCAGATCTTACTTTTCTGTAAAAGGAAAAAGAAGCCAGTTGCGTGTGTATTGATGGGAGGGAAACAATCTGCAGTACCCTCTTCATAACAGGAAACAACAGTGTTTATTGGATGGTATTATTTTTGAGGGACCAGTCAACAACATTCAAGTCAGACAGGCCGGTAGTGATCTTTCCTACTGTCTCTTTTGTTTCTGTTAGTAAACTTGTTGATTTAACCGATGATCTGGCTGAGATGGCTGCATGCAGAATGCTCAGAACTGACAGTATGTTTGTTCTGTGAAAATACAGGCCTTTTCATATTATTATTACAGGGAAAATCTATGCACCTCTGCATCTTTAGCCCTTAACAAGACTAAGAGTCCACAGCCATGCTAGCAATTCTGTCTTACTGTAGGCACAGCAGCATTGCTTTGAGCTAAATTCAAACATGAAAGTGAATGCTCTTACCGGAACTGCTTTCCACCATTAACTGTGAACATCTGGGTCTTGCAACATGGTTGGACAGCGCCTTGTACAAGCTAGATATTCTTCAGCATACCCTGTCCCTAAGTAGGCTAATGTTCTCACAATGTTAGTGTTAGCATGCTAATGTTTGCAGGTATATCATTTACCCCAGTCTTCATCTTTGTTCGGTGTTTTAGTGTGATAATATTTGCTATTTGGCACAAAACATAGAGAAAAGTAAAAAGCGTAGGCTGACGGGAATGCCTTTCAATTTGCGGGTAATTGGCCATAAACCAGATGTTGCACACATTTATTTTTTGGCCTGAAGATGGCGCTAGAAGAAAAGTTAGAGCACCTGATCACACTTAATTCTAAGGACTCCATGAACATAAGCACCAAATTTCATTGCATTGAGTTATTTAGACATTCACTAAACGCCACAAATATGCTAAAAAAATTACAATGCTGAGCAGAAAACAAGTGCAAAAGTAATACAGCTCAAGTTAATTTTTTTTACTAATCACACAAATTGACTGTGATTAAAAAAATGTCTTTATTGATGCCATTTTCTTGGAACACTTGAAATAATGATTAATTAATAATATAATAACCTGCTCTAGACTTTATTTTCTGGCAAAACCTACCATGTATTTTTCTGGCCTGTGGGATATATATTTTATTCTACTCCAGCACAAATGTTTTTGTTATAATCCCTCTTGGAGATGTCCAGACAAAGAGAAATGATGCCAAAATGAGATGTTGATCTGCCCTCATATTTTGCCAATGCTTTTACTGTATTACTGTCAGTGGAAAATCAGATGCTTTAGAAGAGCTCTGGCTGAGGAGCAAAGAAAGACTGAGGCTAAAAAGACTGAGAGCCTTAAATTTAACTTAAAGTCAAATGTAGGTCTTTGTTTTAGATGGATGATTTGTTGTTGATCTGCATTGATAATTAGGGTGTGCGGTATCTTTTGTGGTCGTGTTTGACATTTGTAAATTGTGTAATAGAGAACAGTCTGAGGGTTCTGGTTCAGGCAAATCGGTCATGCTGCATAGCTCCCTGAATCCAATTAAGAGTCGGAGGGGCCCAAATGGCTGTTTTTATGTGCTTTCTGTGCTGGCTGGCCTGCTGTTGGGTGTGGTGTGGCCTGCAGCGAGGTGAAGTTAACCACGCAAACACATTCCTCCCCAAGATCCTGCTCTGGTCTGAGCACTTCTAACAACTTAGCCAACTTGACTAACCTTCCACTTGACCATACCGGGTCACAACATCACTTACATGCATATGTGTGCACTCTTTGACCCTTCAACTCTACTGCCCTCTGCCTCCTGGACACTGGCGTTGCTCCTATAACTCATTTCCCCCTCTTTTGCACCCCTTTTTATTTTCTCTCTTTCTTTCTTTAAAGTTTGTGATCTTTTTGCCTTTTTGCTCCCTCCCTTTTTTTAATAAGCAATGTCTCGCTAACTTGTGCTTTTTCCCAACTCTTGCATCAAACATGTCAGCACCATCCTGCTGACCTCATTACAAAGCATTTACGTCTTTGCCAGCCAGTTTTTGCACTGGATCAGACTTGATCGCCTCAAATAATTTGAATATGTAATATAATAACTTAACTCATTCTTTATTTTTTTTTCATCCTCTTTGCAGTAACTGGCCTTGGTGTTGGCATTGTGTTCTCCGTCCTCTTCTTTAAACGTAAGTGCTCTATTTTAAATAAACATAGAATCTTTATGCAAGCATATACTTTAAAATATTTCTCTCTCTTAGGTCGCACATGGCCTGTCTCGCTTGGTTCGGGTATGGGACTAGGCATGGGATATGCCAACTGCCAGCATGACCTCAGGTCACCATATCTGATTCATGGTCGCATGGCAAAGGTGAGTGAATGGGAAAAAATGTATTGTTTGTCGGTGGTTTTGGAGAGACTGACACATCCTGCAACATGATTTGTGTGTGTGTTTATTCACAGGACCAGTAGTGAAGGGCTAAAGATGAGAAAGACTTGCCACGAAGGTTCACATCCATTTTAATGTTGTCCTTATTATTTTGCTGCTTCATTCTGTCCTGGCACTTATGTCCAACTATACCCAGATTGTTTATCAAAGGGCAGTGACTGTACATTCAATAAAGTAATTATGGAAAACTTTCTTTCTCTCTCTCTCTGCTTTTCTGTGTGCATGTTTGAGAAGAATGAAATGTGGTTTTGGGGGTGGGAGGTAATTTTGTGTGTTAATGAGCTGGGAGACTCGAACTCCTGCTGTTTTGGAATGAGGGCCAGGTTCAGCATCTGCAGCCCTGTTAGAGAGTGGGAGGAAGAAAAGTTACACAGAATGATGGAAAAGTAAAGTACAGTTGGTGGAAGACTAATGCTAGTGTTCTAAAAGAATTTTTTGAAGAAAGTTGGGCTTGCATGCATTTCTGAGACATGAATTTTGTCATATTAACAAGCAGTTTTCCTACTTATAGATGTGGGTTTCTCTGAATACCATGAATGGGTCAATTCCTCTCTGCAGACAGGGAAGTAAATCAGTCTGATCTTGATCTTCACTAATGCTGGAGGAAGCATTTGCACAGTATTTCATGCTTCGCAGTCCTGTTTTGAGTTGCGTGAGTTGGTGTGTTTGCCGTGACCGTGACTGTTTTCGTTACAGGGAGTTGCAAAAGCACACGTCTCCATATCAGTAGGAATCTCTTACGTCTTGTGTATTTATTGGCCGTGTGTCCGTTTGGCAAGATTGTTTTGAGTGTGATTGATCACTTGTGTGTGGTTGCATGTGCCTGCTAGGGGAGGGGAGAGATTGTTTGTGTGAGCGTGTGCACGCGCACACATTTATCCAGCCCCCTGGTGAAGCAGAATCCGTGGAATGCTGAGGAATGCCATTTTTGGACTGGAGCTCAGTCTTATTACAAACAGGTGAGTTCTGCACTTTGCACTCTGAACATAACACATGGCTTACTCTTTCACATCAAAGAAAATACTAGTGCATGCACGCTCTCCCTTCTGCACATATACACACACTCACATTTACCCTTTCCATCACAGTAACAGTTTTCTCATGTCAGAAATTAAGCCATGTCACTCGTCCCCTGTCCATTAAAATATTTGTTTGCAAGTGAAGCGTGAAGCAGATAGAGGGGTGCTTATGGACACAAGCCAGGCTGAACACCTGTAAGCGAGGCTGTATTGCTAGGATGAAGTGCAGGAATGGGGTGTGTGTACATGCGGGAGGGTGAGGGGGACCACTGACACAGCTGAGGTGTTGTAGGGCAGCCAAACCCAAAGGCCTTACCTGTCTGTGCCTGTCGTAAAACTTCTCCATGATGAATAGTAAGTACTGGACTAATAATGCTGCTTAATCATCTTTGTTCATCTAATGGTTCAAAATTGCTCAGTAAGGATTGGTATGCATGAAATATAAGACCAGACATGCCATGTGTTCTGCAGCTTGGAGCTGCTGTAGCTGCTGCTGAATTTTGCCTTAAAAAGCCAATGATCTTGGAATGTAAATAAGCTGGTTTAGTAAAGTACTCTACTTGAGGGCAGTTTTTAAGCACATGTACTTTACATTAAAGTACAACTATTAAAATACATCTGGAGAGGGACGAATTTTGCTTTGCCACAGCACATTTAAAACTTTATTCGTTATTCCTTTCATTTGCAGACAAAGACTTTGCTTATGAAACAAATGCATAGATTATCAAAATTAACAATACCACACTTGTAAAAGTACAGTACAGTTAAAATGTATTTGAAAACATTAATGAAAAAATGTGTGTATGGAAAGTAAAAGTATGCAATGCAGAAAAGTGGCCCCTGTGATTATTTCACCGTTATAATAATTTATGCGATTACTTTCACTGATGTATTTATTTGTGAGTAGAATTTTACTGCTTTATAATTGATGCTAATTTTTTACAACAGCGTTTAATAATGTTTGATGGGTTTAAGAAAAGTCATTTTTTAAAAATAATTTTATGTTTTTTTCATGTAAAATCTTGATTTGTAAATAACATGTCGAATTAACTGAGTAAACAAATACATAGTGGTAGAGGTATAAGGTCATATTAAATTAAATGACTAAATCAAAGTATAAGTAGCTATCTTAAACTAACAGAGAGCAGCACTCAAAGAACTGAGCCTATGAACAGTCTGTACAGTGCTTACATACTTTTTAACTTCTGGCACTTGTGACTTCTTACAGTTGGGGAAACTTTCACAGAACTTATGGGAGTATAATTATCGTGCATGTATTGGCTATCTTCCCTTAAAGAAGGATCCATCTGAACACTTCTTTCTCCACGGAATTTTAATGTCAGTAACTTTGAGCCTGAAAAGACGCTAACTTTTACCAGTAGCTGACTTGGGCATTATATTCCAAATCCAAAATGAAAGGCCTCGTATTCCCATTTGAATACGATTGTGAGGTAGATCACTCACAGATCAGCACAACCGGGGCGCAGTATGCCTCTGCAGAAATATTGAGGGTCCAGGGTGGATCAAGCTGTCATGAAATTATGGTAAAATAATCTAATTCGTGCAACTTCAGCTGCTTTTAATGTTGAAGAAAAAGGTTAAAGCTGAGGGATCAAAACACTGCTTCATGTCCTCCAGTTGTTTTGCATTATTATGCTGCTAATAGTGTTTCAATTTTAAAATCTAGAAACATATTTTAGAAAAGTAATGCCAGATGTATATGCACAGTCAAAGCATTACAGTAAATATGCCCTATTTGCGTAACCTTGTCATGCTTGAATTTTCGTCCTGTAAATCTGATCTGCGTTCTCGCCTCGCCTGGGGAAACACTTGAACCTTTCCCAACAGTTTTGCTCCCCTCCCCGTTTTTATTTCGTCCAGAAACGGCACAGCAGGACCCCCATCTGAAGGCTCGGCCGCGCCTCACCCCTGCTACAGAGTTTACAACAAAAGGCAACAACTTGGAAAGTGTTTTTCAGTGGAGTTGCGAGGGAATTGAACACTGGACGGGAAGAGAACAAAGGGGAGGGCCGGTCTGAGCTGATGGACTCTGGGATGAGACAGCGCTGATAACCTAACCCATCTCCCCATCCTTCCCCGCCGGACGGACTGACGGACGGACGCTTCTTTTTTCTTTCCGGATGATGTAACTTTTTTATGACAGGCTGAGATCGGATTAATCCTCGCCGCGGACGGCTCGCTCACATTTTCCTGTAATTATCAGCGCACAGTGATTTCCGACGGCGAGCCGCATCCTCTGGTTTTAGGAGCCCGTGTCCAGGTTGCGGTGAGGGGGCTCAGCTCAGCTCAGCTCAGCTCAGCGGGACGTTGCGCAGCGCTCAACTGGCGGTTCCCCGGTGTCGGTGAGCGGGGGTAAGTGAGCCAGCTACGACCGCTGCTGCGGCTTGATACTCAGAAAGTACCTCATTACTCGTTACTCGTTAGGCAAGTTACATTATTATCACGCCTGTAAATATTTAATAACTTTTCAGCGTGTTATGGTACTTTTTTCATTAACGTTAACGGTAGTCGGGTTACTTTTCATCCGGTGGTTAAGTCGCTACACTTGCTAAAATGACCGTTGAAAAGCAAGTCGAGGAAAAACTCATTAAATCACCGGTGATCATTTAGAGAAATGGCGAAATCAAAGCGGATAGTGTGATAAATGAAAGAGGGAACGAAAAATAAAATTTCTCAAAAGTCGCACCAGTCGTTAAACGGAACTTCAGAAAGCTGTCGGTCGTTAAACAGAACCCCAGGGAACTAACATGTAACGCTCGTAAACACTCGTTACGTTACGTTACGTTACGTTACGTTACTGGAAACCGACGCGTCACATGAGATTGCGAGGGAATGCTGTTAAAATTAACATAAATCTTTTAGCTATGTGAACGTCCTGTACAAATAAAAAAGTATTAGTCGTAGAATACGCCGTTACTACAAACTATTTGCAATAGTTACTACAGCGTTACTGTAACGCGTTACGACTATAACACCAATATCTACGTACTGCTCCATCTGTTGAGTGTGCTGCATTTGGAGAAAGTATCCTGAACTCTTTAAAAGTCTGTCCAAGGGATATTTTCTAATATTATTAAATAATGTCTCCCCTCCTTACAACAGCACATCCCAGCAGCCCCTTTATCTTCAACATCTATGCACTGAGCCTTATGGGAGCTCTGTGTGTTCTTCCAGGCAAGGCTGCTTGGGTGAAAGCCATATGGATGTGCTGAAAAAGTGTGTGAAGGAGTCGACGTGGGTGACCACTGGACGCTTTTTTTATAAGCAGCAGGAGAAAACGATTTTGTAGGTTGTAAATGACGTGACTGGTTGAGGCATTTTTAAAGAAGAGAGTAAAAAAGAGTGGAGGGCAGACTGGGTGTTTTGGAGTCAGGTGATATGGAGCAGATATTTGCCTCCCTCCCCTGTTGTATTTTCTCTTTTGGGACAACACGGACCATGTTGAATGTTCTCTGTGCAGATGGTAATTCAGATAATGAAGAAGTTTTCTCTTTTGATTATTTAAAGAAATCAAACTGCACAAATTCAAAAACACAGGGACCTCTGGGATTCAAGCTGCTAACCACCAGGAAGTTGTCAATCCAAATCTGCAAGGCTATGCAAAGTTCAAACTTGTTGCGAACTGTAAAACCAGAAAATATCTGACCAGCAGACATCCGAAAACATCAAGAGATGTTGTGACTGCTCTTTTAAGTGTATGTTTTTGTCTGGAACAAGGTTAACGAGGCAGTAACATGCTGTGGGTTTTTTTTTTTTTTTTTTTGCCGCTTTAGGTGCAGTCATGTGGCAGAGGATTCAGATTTGCTGCGCACTGTTTGCACTGTATTCAGCGGCACCGCCTGCACACATCAACCGCCTGGCGCTGTTCCCTGACAAGAGCGCCTGGTGCGAAGCCAAGAACATCACACAGATAGTCGGGCACACGGGATGTCAGCCTCGCTCTATTCAAAACAGGTCAGGATGAAGGCCCTCTCTGTCTGTCTGTCTCTCCTTATGTCACACAGTCTGTCAGTGCAGAAGAGAACAGGGAATAATCCTGAACTGCTGAGATGTCAAAAACTTGATTCTTGTTATGCCTCATGCAGTTTGTAGCACACACTTGGGTTGGCATATTAAAAGTATAATGGTACTTGACTTCAAGGATTTGTGGGGATTTTGCACATTCTGGTCGATTTACTGAAGGGACACACTGCGGTTTTTGTGTTACTGCAAACCATGATTTTAAACATACAGTGTTTTTTTTCTACCATACAGGAGGTTATTGGTTAGATTTATAAAGAAATTACAAATTGCGCACAGTGCAATATGCTGAGCAAGTTTCAACTGTTGATTTTCATACCAACTGTCTTGAAATAACAGTGGCTGTATTCATGCAAAACAGCCTTTAAACATCAAAGATTTATTGGAAAACTTAAGGCATTGATATTACTGGATGAGGCTGCTGAGGTTCATGTTTCTTATTATCCACAAATCCCATTTTAAAGACCTAAACCAACAGTGTGTTAGTCTGTCCCTCAATACTTTTTAACTTTTGTAACATGTCTGTTGCATTGAGCCCATTTTAGACTAGTGGTGTCAATAAAAAACTGATACTGATGACTTTCGAGTATTTAAGTAAATGAAACATTGATGTGTTAATAATGCACATATTATTATAAGTGTAGATAATACAGTGCCTTTTCATTATTTCTGTTATGGCTTCGTCTTATTAAGCGGCAGTAATTTACAGGTAATTACGCTTGAGTGACATTTTTCTTTTTGTAAGCTTCTGCACAAGTATTGTTACAGTAATTTGTATTTTGAGTGTCATTCATTTACCACAAAAGAGACAAACATACAGTAAACAGAGTTAAAAAGACGTTTGACTGAAAAAAATTTTTTCTAAATTTTCCGAATATCAGGATAATATTGTGCCTTAGCTTTAATGAAGGCAAATGTTTTAAAAAAAAAAACGGGTCACATATATGTTCTTTTATGTCAAAGAAATATCATGTTAAAGCAACAAAACTAAATCAGCTCAACCGACAATACTCAAACAGGATTCATAACCGAAGAACATGTATTGCAGATTTGTCTGTTGCTGATTTGTTGCTTCATTGAGTATCACAGCAGCAGGACGGTGCCTGTGGGACTGAAACTACAGAGCCTGCGTTCGTGTTAATGAAGGAATATGTTACCACATTTCACCAGCGAGGCTCAGTGAAGTGTTTCCAATAGTTCTTGAAAAAAGAGAGGACTAAGCTATTTGCTTAAGCTCAGAAACAGAAACACAGAAAATACTTGTTAGAAGGATCACTTTGTTGTTTGTTTTGTTCTTTTATGCTATGTGTTGACAAAAAGAAAAAGTATAATTTTTTAAAAGCCTGACGTGTAGCCAATATGCAAAACAGGTGAATAAACACTTTGGTCTTTACAAACAATTTCTAATTTTTTAAAATCTTATTCAAGAAATATTGATATTTATTCTTCTCTAAATTTTGCAGGCTGTTTCCTGTGTTTAACATAATATGGGGAAGGAAAAATTCTTATCATCCTCATCATGATTTACATTTATGATCAGAAGTTAACCAGTAATTCCCCTAACATTTGTTAATAACCAATCTCTTTTGTGTAAATGTGGATTTGGCCGCTTTTGTGCAGCTGAGCGAAGCACGTTGTGTCCGCAGGCAAAATGAAACTAATGCACTCTGTCCTTTCCACAGAGCTTGTCTGGGCCAGTGCTTCAGTTACAGCGTCCCCAACACGTTCCCACAGTCGACCGAGTCACTGGTGCACTGTGACTCCTGCATGCCTGCCCAGACACAGTGGGAAGTGGTAAGAGTTACTGCACATTAGCTCACGTAGCAAACACACACCAACACTTCCTTGTCTAACTCACACACAAACCACAAGTTTCCAGCATAAAAGATGGCAATCTATGTTCTGCAGCGATCACAGAGCAGAAGAAAAAAAAAACACAAATGGAGGATTTTGAATAGATTTCTGCCACAATTACTGCAGTTCCCTATGAACCTTAGGCCTGCATTTTATTTTCCTCTGAGGTTCATTGTCCCTTGTAGCCAGAAGGTATCCATTCTTGCAACAACAAAGACCTTGTGGTGAGGTGTATGTAGTTTGGAGAGCTGCCAGGTAGGCTCGGCGGGTGGGACCACAGGTGAGGTCGCCTCATGTTTCAGTGGAAAATATTGTGTCTTTGGGAGTGCGTTGCTGTTACCTGATAGATTCATTCATTTTCTTACTATTTTTGTGGCGTGAGAAAAGCCAGAGAAAGTGCATTTACGGTCTCACCTTACTTCTAATTATCTGGGAATGGCTGTTTATGTCTGTGGTCATGATTGTTGTTTCAGGACTTAAAACAAAATTCAGTTTGAGATAAAACAAAGTCAGCTCGCATGAAAGAGGATACTGCTCCATGCTGGTTTGGCACTTGTGGTAGATCTGGATAAAATAGTTGAATGATCATTTCCAGGGGGTAATGATAACAGCAAGGGGAAGATGTGTGAGGTCTGCAGAGCTGGAGGAGATTGTGCAACACTGAGGTTTACATATTTTCTGTTTAATTGTAAATTCATGTTTTTTCTCAGTATTTCTTGATTACATGGACACACAACCATGACACAAACAGTTGCCTAGCATGAAATTATGAAACTGTTTTCAATAAAAACAGCAATAAAAAAAGAAAGATTTTAAGGCAGATGGGCCTAAAGACACACATAATCACATCCATCCATCCACCCATGGTATAAAGTATATAAATTAAAAAATAGATTTCCTTAGATGGAAAGATAGTAAAAAAAAAATCTAAGTTTCTCAATGATTACAAGCAAACAAATGATTAAAACAATGCATGCAAATTACCCATAAATATTACAACAAAAACAATATACTTCCTCTCAGTTAAAGAGTGTATATATGGTTTGTGTGTCTGAACAGGTTACTCTGGAGTGCCCGGGCAGTGAAGAGTCTCCTCATGTGGATAAGCTGGTGGAAAGGATCTTCCACTGTAGCTGCCAGTCCTGCAGTAAGGAGGGTGTCCAGGAGGGGGCAGTGATGCAGCTGTATCCAGCAGACAACGTCCTGGACGCCCCGTCTTTACCTGACGTTCTCAGCAGTGCTCAGTCTCACCCTTTGCCCCCTTCAGACACACACTCCAGTAAGCATGCTCACCCGCACACAGTTCATCACAAACTGCCACATACATCAGACGGGGGGTAGGTCCGTCACTTGACCCCTTTTGTCACTTTGTTCATCTCTTCCGCCCTCACTACTCTCCTCCACACTGCATCCTTTGTACCAATCTGTAGTATTGTAAAGGCACTTTGAAAATATGGCTTCCCTTTGTGTTAAAACACTTTTCTAAAGGTCCACACAGACACACACGCACTCTCTCACAAAGCCATGCTATAGCATTACACTCTATTGTATATAAACATGTACAAACACACCAGCCTGTGCACTCTTTTTGTTTGCTGATTAAACATGTGTATGTGTGCATCCAGACATGACTATAGTCTGTTGATAAGCTGTAGTCTCATTACTTTTAATCTGCTTTAATGCAATAAATTCTATTGTTGTGATAACTAATCTTCGGTTGTATTCTTTTGTTGATCTTTTTGTTTGTTTTGTTGTCTTTTTTTTGTTGTATTCGTTCATTTATGAGTGCTAGTTGACTCTGACCTTTTCTTTCACAGTGAGTATAACAAGAAATGGACTGCAGGAGAAAGTGTTTGTGTTGAGGTGTGTAGAGTTTCTTTTCCCTGTTGCTAAAAATGAAACTGTGCCTGTCTTGTCACGTGCCTTCTGTGTGTTTGGGCCATGGCACATGGTGTTGTTTTCTTTCATGAGTAAACCTCCTGTCATGGACAAATATTTGATAGATGTTTATGCTGCTCGACGGAGCACAGAAGAGCTGCATGATGGGAAGAGATCGTGCTGTTGGCTGCTTCACTGGCCTGAATCTGATCTCGCCATGCCAGAAGGTTTAATGAGATGCTGTGATGGAAAGCCACAGAGAGCCCCCAGATATTTTTCTGATATATTTATGTATTTTATACAGAATTTGAAAAATGCCCTTTCAAGTCCAGCTAATGCTTATATGAAGTGCATATCTCACAACGATAAGATCTTTAAATCCTCCGCATATTGGCAAGATTGTGACTTTGGAAGATATTTGTTTGATTTGGCTGACTCAGACTGCTGATCCTGTCCAGCATCTCAGACACTGGAGTCATGTTAGGAAGGAGTCTCTTTACAGCCAGTATAAAGAGAAATTATCACAGCAACCAAAAACTCATGAACCAATCCCCTGAAGATCAACATAGATCTCAAATGGAAAAAACAAAATACTACAGTTCCAGTGGATGAGTTTAAGAAATTCAGTTGTCTTAACCGAGACTGAGAATGGGATAATAATAAGCACTAAATGGAAAGTAACCAATTTGTAGTTTTTACCACAAGAGATGTATAACCAGAACTTCTTTTCCTCTTTAAGGTTTTTGCTATCAAGTTCACAACATTACACCCACAAATAAACACTTCTCGGTAACCGTCTCTGTTGTGTGAGCCTGCCGTTTTTGGTTGGTGTCTGTTTCAAAGCTTTCTGGAAAGAGGTTTGTAATTTGATACAAAATTGTTAAGTGCTCAGAAGAAACACATTCAATTTGTCAATTTCAGTAGAGCACTGATGTAACCCTAGAAAGTCTTAAAATCAGTGAGCAGCAGGTCAGCTGAACACGCAAAAAATAGGAAAATGTGTTGCCTTTTTCTGCCCATGAAATCCCATTTTTTCTTATTTAGAGCTGAATGACATGATTGTCAACAGCATTGCTGTTTGGTCTTCAGTAACACTTAATTGAATAACACTGACATGGTTGAACCAATTACATTGACAATACATAATAAAAAATATACAATACTGACATTATGCTTATCTAACAGTAACTCGTTAGCACAGGTAGTGAAAGAGCCTGACTGTGCCAAAGGTAAAATTGCTGAAATTATGACTTTGTTACATTTATTGCTGGACAAACAGACAGACAGGTGATGTCCTTTTAACAGGGTACAGAGTGTCTGTCTGCTTGTTGACCTGATATGCTACCAGACTGAGATGAATTACCATGGCAGCCTGCGGAAATGATGGATGGTGAGTGACCTCCTACGTGGCTCAAGGCAGAGAGCAACAGAGTCGCAGTTGCAACACAAAGCCTGATGGGAAAGGGAAGATGTTCAGTTCATGGCCTGCTAGGTTATGTAAACTAAACTTCACACAAAACAAACGAAACCCAGTTAATAAAGAAAGGCTGGAGGACGTTGCAGAAGAACATTGTTTGAAGTGGCTGCCAAAAACATGAGTGCATCTGTGTTAGGTTTAACTAAAAAAATAAAGTTCACAAACAGTCCAGCAGATGTCAGCAGATGTTGTAAGTAGCACCTAGAAAGGTAATATTTATTGTAACTTACTTTTCAACTTACCAGACAGTAAAAAATCATGCAATAACACATTTACACTCTTTACAGCATCTCTCTTCTCCTTCATTAATCATTCCTTCATCTCTATCTCCGTACCCATCTTTTCTTCCATTTCTCTTCAGCTCTAACCATATCCTCCCATCTTTTCTCTCTTGTTCTGTGTAATTAAGTTTGAACAGCGAAAGGCTGACTGTCTGTCTGTGCTGCAAAACAAATCGATCATCCCCTTATCTCTGGGCCACACAGCTGACAATGCTCCGAGATCAGTGAAAGACAGACTGCAGAGGGAGAAACTCAAGGGACTTTAATGAACATATTGCAGCTTGTTTTCTTGTCATCTTGTTCATTAAACTTTGATTTCTCTGCTTCTTATTTTGTTCTCATCCAGACAAACATATTGTCTTTTGCCTGGTACCAAACATTCTTCATGTTTTTCCTCATGATGTGTGTTTTCTGTTTCATTTTTAGGTTGATTCGATCATGTGAGAGTTACAAATGTGCATTCTTCACAGTGCATGTGTCTTCTATCAATTTAAGCGTGCCCTAATCTCATTTCCTGAGATCTTATCCTGTTATCTGACTAAACTGAAATATATTTACTCATGTAAACCTCGGCAAAGGTCACTTGACTGGACAAATAACAAGATGAACCGGTCTAGGCTGAGAGCAAAGACTGCATAACATGTGGCTATAGTCTCTGTGGTATCTCTCATTGATTTCCAAAAAGCCAATGTAAAGCTGTAAAAAGCAAAAGTACAGTTACCTCAAACAAATTTTTATTCCAGTAAAAGTAGAAGTACTTGTTTTGAAATCTACCTAAATAAAAGTAAAAATCAGTCAAAGTGTACCCTGAGTTAAGTTACTGCATTGCATTTTAGACTTAACAGTTGGTGGGCGTATGGTCATAAATGATGCTATTATATGAAATAACACCTTTAAGCTACAAGTGCATTAAGTGTCAATCCTGCAACACTGTGAGGCTGAAATAACATCAAACTGTTGGGCTCTAATGTCAATACTGACAATACATTTCATTAGTATGGACAGATTTCGCAGCCCGTCATCAATTACATACAATGGAAACAAATAAATGAAATCGGCTATAAACACCACAGCGGGTGCAATTTCTGCCACTTTCACAGCAAAGTGAAGTATCATTAAAACAGGCAGAACAAAGACATGCAAACAATTAACTCTTCAGAAGCTGCAGCCACAAACACACATATTAAAGCAAAGACAGATGCACAGATTTGACACACAGTCGTGCTCACACAAAACACTACACTGTTAGGCAACACATTGTTGTAGCCTACACAGCCTTTGCTTCACCATTTTCAGTTCATATTAACCAGCCCCTTTAACCTCTCTGTCCCACTGCACTGAGTGCTGCTCAAACTTTTCAGACATTTTTTTTTTACTGGGCTATAAATCTGCATTTATGCTGTTAAGCTGGGCATTTTTATAAGGGGGTCTGTAGGGATTGACTCACCTCTGGAGCTGGCTTTATAGTGACCATTTGAAGAACTGCATGCCTGTGAGGCCTATTTTAGTTCTCATTTGAAAAGACAACCTTAAAATATTTGCAACACTTAGAATAAGATGACCGTTAAAGACCGAGCTAATACCAGGCTGAAATGCAGTTTTTTCCGCTGTTTTAAGTCTGCTGCGACCAGCAGTGATGTCACAGTGTACTGACCCTGAAGTACATGTTTATACATTGAAGCAGGTGAGAAGTTGGATCACTGGAGATCAACAAACAAGATTTTAGAGTGCTTGCAAGATGTCAGAGCTAGAAGTGCTTGCCTTTTGGAATTTTTTAGCCATTTAGTGCATATTGAGCCTGTCATACAAAGCTTAAGACATAGCAGATCTAAGTCTGTCTTTATAAAGCATACATTATATGTATGTTTGTAGAACTTGTATTGCTAACTTAAAGGCACTTACTAAGTATTTATCAGTTATAAACATCTAATAAGAATAAATTTTTGGTTGACAGGCTGAAGAAACCATCTTTTAGCCTCTCTGTGTGTTGAATAAAAATTAATTTATGAATGTGTTTAATTCATTTATTTGTGTAATTGGTCTTTCATTTGAAAAAATCCATCAAATCGACAGTAAAAGTATATATTTGTTAGTAATTTATTTAATATTTTTTATGCAAAAGTCTCTCTAGGCTACAGTTACCACACTTTGTACTTATCACGTTGGTAAACTAGTTAATTTGTTTTTAAAAATAATTTTTCCACAACCTGGCAACCCAAAGCTGTGCCCGTACGTGTATAAGCCTATGGCAGAAACAGATGTATAACGCATGAGTAAATGAAGTTTGAGGTCTGCTGAATTGTATAATTATCTTATGAAGGATTGTATGACATGAGCCTGCTGTGAAACCGCGTGAGCGCGCGTCTAACATCAGTGCGCGCGGCCAGAGTGGCAGTGGCCACAGACGCTCAGAGGCTCCAAACAGCAGCAGCATCAGCAGCACAGGGACCAACTCACAGGTGCCTCTCTCTGCTAAAACAAGTATTTGTTTTGTTTTGAGTGGAAAAAAGAGTTCAGGGTCGATCTCCGCAACAAGATTTCATCATACGGACCGAAAGGATTAACGACATTTGTAGTTGGAGGTAGGCAACAACATTTACGTTTATTGCCTGTTGTTTAACGAGACTCATCAAAGGATGGATGGATATAGCTTCTCTGTCATATGCAATAACGTCTTTAACAGTTTTCAGACGGTAAAGCAAGTCTTAACCATAAAACAGACAATACTTGGGTTTTTATCTGTTAAAGCAGAGAAAAAAACAGGACAGTTCACCTAACAAAGCATACAATGTATTTAGTTGATGGAGATGTGTGTTGAAGCTGCTGTGTGAGGAGCAGAACGTGTCCTGCTCCTGTCAAGCCCTGGTTTTTGTGCGCAGCTCATCAGGGGGATCGACAGGTTAAAAGGCTTCAGACTGATCCGTTTAAATTGATCATATTGGCATATAGTCCGGGCTCTAGTGGCAGAGCCCTGCTCGATGAGATCGACCAAACTGTGTGTATGTGTGTAAATCTAAAGTCGAAGCAGACTATAGGTTCCTCATTTACATGTTCTAATGAGAAATTGGCTACCTTGATGGAAAAGAGAAGAGGACTCTGCACTCTGTGTGTTCATCAATACTTTTATTTAAGGTTTAAAAATTCAGCATGCATGCAACAATAAGATGCAGTCGATTTAAACATCATCCTTCCTGGAGAAGAAATGAACATTGTAGGTGTTTTCTGTGTAATTCAACATGAAAGTGATGACAAGCTTAGAAATAGGCTGATTTACCGTGCAATTATAATAAAGAACTTTACTTTCTAATAAATAAATGCAGATTTTTTTGGAATACATGCAATTTTAGCAGGTTCAGTGATGTTTTGCAAGCTTGCTGAAGACACACAATGAGTCCACAGTTGCTTCTTATATTTGTTCATTTGTTAAATCTCTTTTGCATGAATCAGATTAAAATACAAATGGTCTGAATTGGAGAAAATGTGCTTTAAACAGAACCTGCTCTCTCTTTCTGTCTCAGGATGTGTGGCATGGACGTGGACCTGGATGATGGCGGCTCAGCCGAGGAGGAGAAAGAGGAGGAGTTCTGGATCGGTGAGGGGGTGAAGATGCTGCCCCCTCCCGTGGCCCACAGTGGGGGCAGTGCGTGGGGCAGTCGCAGGGGCAGGTGCGGCTGCGTGGCCTGCGGGGCGGCTCTCATCTTCTGGAACCTATGTGTTGTCTTAGCCAGCGCTCTGCTCCTGGCTGTGGTTTTCTCTGTGGTGCTGCTGCCTGCAATGCTGCTGCTGTACGTCGGTTTCCTCTGTCATTCCAGGGTGAGTTGTCTGCAGCACTGTGTGGTCTTAAGTACAGGTGTTAACCTGTTATTTGTTCTTTTTGTGGCGAGGACAAGATGTGAAGAAAAGTTTATTGTTATTCAAGTTGACATCTGGTTTGATTTGAGATACAAAATTCAGGTTGATAAGTTGCATCTGAATAAGTCTGGCCTTTGGATGAATAGTCAGAGGATGCTGGTCGGAGGTAAACAGCATAGACTATGAGATACCTGTTTTACTAGGAATTACAACAGTCGCCAGAGTACAATATTTTCACAATGCAAAATAACAGGATCTAGATTTGATATATGAGTTGTAGAACATGATGTGATTTTTTTAAGTGGCTGTTTTTGTCTGTTTTCTCCAATTAGATTTCCATTTACTTACTTTGCAGCAATGTGATGTCGAGTTGACTGAGTGAACAGCCTGTTATCATACAAATTAAATCATAAAGCATTATGCATACTCTACATAAATCTCTGCAATGTCCTGATTAATTGGAAACAAGTTAACAGAGTAATTGTGATTGTCAGTGGGCATAAGATTTAATATGTTTTGAAAAGGTTTAAAGACGCCTCCAGTGAAAATCAATTTATTAACCTTGTTAACATGTCAAGATGGTGTGTTTTAAATGCATCAAGACAATTAATTAGCAAAATAAGCAGTTATTATCATGTCTGAGCATTTCCATCTGGGAACAGCAGTTTACAAATGACTCAGAAACAGATTCAGGTCACTGGGGTTTTCATATGTCACAAATCTAAGAAACCAGTCCTGTCAACTTGACGGTGAGTTTACTGCAAAAGGAGGGACATCAGAGGAGAAGCAAGGTGAAGCCATGTATCGCAATTTTGTGGAGCTGAGTTTAACTATTTTAAAAACGATGTTAGAGACATGGTCTGTTTTTGCAAAAACAATGCATACAAAAAGTACTTAGTTTTGATGCAGCTCTGCAATTTTGACCAACAAAATATAACAATATTCTCCTGCATCAATTCTTTGCTTAATCCCTCTGTTTATTGATCAGTGACACATGTCTTTATTCACATGTTTGGATCTGACTTCTTGTGGAAACCATACAAATGGTCACCATGCTGAAAATGTCCTCAAATGTCCCCATGATTGTCCTGATAGTGGTCTAAGACATACTGGATACCATGTAGCTGAGATGGTGGATCCCAGCTGGGACTTAGTTCCTCATGTTTCCTGTCTCAGCTTTATTTGTCCCAAAAGGCAACAATGCCCAAAGTAATTATTTATAAAAAATTAACTGGGGAGTTCTAGTTGTAAAACACAAAGCATGGATTTTCTTTTTTCATCCCCTCAGTAGAGTCATAAAGTGGACCTTTGTCACAT
This sequence comes from Acanthurus leucopareius, assembly GCA_029814765.1. Lineage (NCBI taxonomy): Eukaryota > Metazoa > Chordata > Actinopteri > Acanthuriformes > Acanthuridae > Acanthurus > Acanthurus leucopareius. The sequence goes on along the minus strand of JAQMCX010000029.1, from coordinate 3,393,638 downwards.
CCTCTGAAAAAAAGTAACAAAGGAAGAACTATTCTGCACCTGCTCTGGATTATTAAAGCTGTTTTAATCAATATTTTAAAATAAGAATGCAGCAGCTTTCAGCTCATTGTTTTGGTTGCACAACTTCACCGGCTTTTGCTCATTGTTTTTGCTCTCATTAACATTGTTTCCAGTCACTTCAAGCAGCTGTTCAACCCACATAGAGACAAATTGGAGAACATAGTGGAGTTGTTTAGCTGTTATAAAGAGACGGATATTTTTCTCAAGAGTTGATAGCGAAACAACAGAGCCGTGTGTAAACATTTACTTGCTATGGACACAATCTTGACTCCACATTAAATAATAGTTTTTCTCAGTAACTGTTAGATCTGTAAAAAAACTGTCTGATAACAAGTTTTCCATATCAACATAAAATGTGATGCTGGTTTGTTGAAAGCTTGGTTCTGCTGACCACAAGTGGCCAAAGAAAGATGGTACCCTGTTCCAACCTGACTGTATGTTTACAATGGCGGATCTACTCCTTCCCACCCACAAAGTCTCCTTTAACCTATCTAAAGTTTTGGCATGTAAGACCATGTCGTTTACAGGAATGGGAGGAGTGTCTCTCTTTCACTGGTACCTGGACTCTGAGAGGGAAACAGAAAATCACAGCCAAGACGGAAAGTCTTTTGGGCAGTTTTATTTATACACTGATACCTGACACCTTCTCCACATACCTGCTCATGCTTATTCTTCATGTTTATACTTGTTGCTTTTTAATATGAAAAACAACAAAAAACGATGATGAAAAAGTTGAATGTTGGAGCCTGTCAGTGTTGCTTGCAGTAGGCGAGAAGAAGAGTGTGCTTTTGTTTTTTTGTGAGTGGCACGCAGGGCAAACAGCTCATCTGTGAAATATGGCGAGTCTAGACATTTAACTAAATCATCATCATCATCATGATCTACAGCTCTGTCCCTGGCTCGTCTGACAGGTCGTAACATTATATCCCACGTTTTATCACCTGGCTCCTTAGACAGAGACCCTGGCCGCCTTGGTGGTGAATGATTTGGTTTCTGAAGGCGCAGCTGTGTATGAGGGCAGACAAATTAAAAACATGCAGAGACTGAGCATGCAACCAAATTATAATCATGATTAGGGCCAGACAATCATAGACAATGTCAGTCAGAGAGTTCTGGTGACAGACTGAACACGGAGAGCGGAGACCCACTGAGACGTCTCAGACTGTCTGATGTGGTGCCGACACCAGCTGTGCACTGACAGCACGACGAGGAGGAAAATGCACTCAGTGAAAGCACAGTGTGCACTTGGCTGAGGTGTGTGTGTGTGTGTGTGTGTGTGTGTGTGTGTGTGTGTGTGTGTGTGTGTGTTCATGTGTAAGCGTTAAACACTGCTGTTGCCAGGGTACATTTGTTGGAGGCAAAGTTCCTTTTGACAAAGCTTACAATAGGAAATCATTTTGAAAAATGGGCCTCAAATCATTTTGAGTGCGTCTGACTTTGGCAGAGGAAAAGAAATAATGTGCATGTGCTTTATGTGCCTTTGTATCATGTTGTGTGTACGTGTTTCACCCTTGTGTTTGAAGGATGTTAGTGTGTACTTCGCCTTAGTGCACTCTCTTCCCTTCCAGCCTTTGTTACATCCTCATTGTTTCCATCTCTTTTATTCTTCTCTCTCCTTTATTAAGCCTTTTTTACACAGTCGAATCATAGACACAACACACACAGCAATACGATGACAGGACGTTATAACCTCATCAACAAAAATGGACAAAACAGGGTGAAAAGTAAATAAAAATTTTAAAAAGACCACATATTTCTCTGGCCTTGGTCACAGGTGATTGACAGCTCAGAGGCTTGCTGACAGCTACCGAGTTTCCTCTTATCTGAACACAGTAGAGGGAGGCTGGGAGAAACTCTGTCACAGTTCACTACCCACGCCGTTCCTGTCTGCATCCTGAACATATGCAAACACACACACGCACACACACTAGTCACACCTAGCCAATGACAAATCCCACCGTTTTGTTTCTTAGCAGAAGAGATGCTGCTGAAGCCAAAGTGTTCATCACGTCCTCTTTAGTCCTTCTGTCTACTGTCATGATCCCCTCTGTGTTTGTCCTCGCAGGTCCTTGATGCCCCCTCTGCCATCTGCCATTACCTTGACGACAACAGCTGCTCCGCCCTTATCATCCTGGGCTTTGTGATGATGTCTCCGCTTGTGGTTGTGGCAGCCGCAGTCTTCTGCAGCCTGCTCCGCCGGTTTCGACTCCTGCTTCTCATTCAGCCAATCACACGTGCGTGGTACCGAGGGCGGCTGCTGGACTGGGCAAGCGGCGTCCACGCCTGGGTCTGATCGAGATGATACAGGAAGCAGTGAGGGTCTTATATGACAGGAGGAATTAAAAAAGTTTTGTTGGCATAAAATCAACCAGAGATACATGAGCAGAACATGGTAAAAAGACATTTAAAAATGTAATAAATGCAGTCCTGCAATGATAAATCCTTCCTTTCCTTTTCTTTTCCCAGTTTTGTAAATATTGTCAGTTTAGCTTAGCAACAAGACTGGAATCAAGGAAAAAAACAGCTGTGTAAAGTTAAGAAATCTGCTTAAAAAACACCTCTAAAGCTCACTAATTTACAACTTATAATATATTTTTTCATTTGTACAAAACTTAAGTGTAAAAAAAAAGCAGTCGTTTTATTATGGATGCTTTATGAGAACTGGATACTGAATTTGAAGACTGTATTCCAGCACTTGGATGAAAAATGCCTGCTGAGCAAACAAGCCACAAAAGTTTCCAGCATCATGGTTTGCTTGCTTTGTGTGGCCAACTGTACTTGCATGTTTGTTTTTCCATTGGTGCTCCCGCCCTCTCTTGTTTCTGCTGGCTCATAGACTTCACATTGAGAAGATTCCATGCAAATAAAACACACTTTTCTGTCACGATTAAAAGCTCATTAATATAGAGTTACTGAACAAATGACCTTATTCATGACTTAAAGTGTCCTGTGAGTAGATGTTCGCTTTATGACAGCGATCTATGGTGCAAAAGCTTTTTAGCTTGCAGAGGAAGTTTTAGTTGCAGTACCAGGAGTGACCACTGGGAAGGTTTGGCAGCCAGATTAAGTGGCAGCGCTGTATTAAACTCTCTTAAAACATTCATTATTTTCATGGACATTTTCTTGGCCAGGTGCAGGGACTTCCTGATCTCTATGCTGTTGTTTCCAAATGATTGTTTTTATGCCTTTGTTTCTGTGCAGGATAAACAAAGAAGATACAACTTGGTAATTAGTGAGCTTTAGAGGTGCTGGCAGGTAGATTGCGTTTGTTTTGTTGTTTGTTTGTTGGATGGAGCCCAGCTTACTTTTAAATTCTGTTTCTAGTCTTTATGCTAAGCTAAGCTAATAACTTTTTCCTGGCTCTCATGTTCATTCATATTATGTTCATTCGATGAGCAGATGAAAGTGTGTGTATGTATGTATGAAAGTTTCATTGCTCTTTTTCTCACAGTTTTTTCAAGGCCACATTTATTTGTGATTTAATGAGAACACACAAATAAGATCACTTCATCTGAATCTTATTTGCCTTTATTTTAAAAACCTGAAACATTTAAGTGACGTCTTTTACTTTTATTTTACATGCAAACATAACAACAGACCTAATCCTAATCTGTGTATAAAGCCAATAGGTTTTTTTGATTTGTAGCCTGTTTGTTCGATGTAGACATGGTTACATGTAAGATCTTTTAGGAAAATATTGCTGTGAAGTTCTTTGTGGCTGCACACGGAGGTTCTAGTCAAAGTCAATATTTGCAAATGTTAGATTTGCCAATATCCTTTAAGTTTAAAAGTAAATCCCTAAAGAGCATCCTGACAAACAGGGTGCATAATGTAAAATGTATGATAAAATGCAGCTCATATGGACTTAAATATGGTCTGTGACGTGAATGAAAAGGAAAACGGTGTTTGTGCTCGATTAAGTTCATTTGATGTTGCTTCATTAGCAGTTGTGTTGTAGGAGGAAAGGAAGTTTATAAACCATTTCATGAAAGTGCCATAAAAAAAACCTCTTCATTATAAAAAGAATAAAAGTTGACTGTTCAACAAAGTAATGACTGTTTAGTGGAAGCCAGATGTTAGAGAAGGATTTAAATCATCAGGCTCATTCTGCTGCCTCTTTGCATTCTGGTCATTTAAATTTGTCCATGACACAAGCGGCACACATCTGTTTTACCTGTGTGTCACTGCTCTGTGATGAAGTGTTCAGATTTGAGGTTTTATTTCTCTGAAGAAAACCTTGTATTTATATGAGGATGGAGCAGTTTTTTATGTACCCTGTGCCAATGTTATCATGCTGAAATGTGTTTATTTTCTATTTCAACATATTTATTAGTGTGTTTTGTGTGTGTCTGTTTATGTAAGTAAGTTATTTATCGCTTAATTGTACATAAAATGTTTGTTTACTATAATGAAACTACTAGTTCTAGTATTTTACTGTACAGGAAAAAGGTGAAATGTGTTTTACTGTGTTGTATGTTGGTAAACTCAAACTTAAATAATTTATTATAGAGATGATGGTGGATAATTTGGATTCCTTCCATAGTTTATCTTTTAATTTCTGAATTATCAATAAACAACAAACACATTGTCATGTTCAGACCTTCTATCAATAAAGAGAGGGCTTTTTTTCAGACTGTCTTTTGTGTTGATATCCTCTGTAAAGACTTGATAAAGTTGAAGTTTAGATTTTGTTTTAATGTTCAACTCTCAAAAACTTCATCAGTTCATGCTCATCAGACTAGGCTAGGCCTGTCTGACTGGCTGGTGGAGATCCCTGGTTTTATCCTCTGT
>JAQMCX010000029.1:3333814-3388687 GCA_029814765.1 Acanthurus leucopareius | reverse complement strand
TATTAAAAGAGATTATTTGTGTTTTTGTTTTTTGATACAAATGACATATCAGAACAACTAACACACACACACACACACACACACACACACACACACACACACACACACATACCCATGCAGTGCTTGGCTGCTTTTAAAAATCTTCAGATTACAAGATAATCTGCTGTATCTGAATTAGAATTATAAAAATTGGGACTTTTTTGAACTGGAAACTGGGCTCATGTTGCTGCTCTGTCCCATTACTGAAGAATGTGTGTTTTATTTTTTTCATAACAGTGTTATGTGACTCGCTTGGACCCGAACCACAGCACACACTGCAGCTTTAACACACAAATCAAAAAGAGTGCAGGTGACAAATGTCAATGTTCAATAAGTGTTACTGACCTTTTACTAATGTGGTCCTAAACATACTTCCAAACCTCATCTGAGCCTAAAGATTAAACCACCAAAGCAATGAATGACATTTAGCATTATTCTTTCACCTCCACACCCCCCTGTGGCTCTCGACAAAGGTCATGCAAAAGGTTTTGCAGCATGCCGTGGTACATTTTTCTGCTTTCAGCTACATTTCTCTCTCTGCTGCTCTTTTCCAGGCTCATTTTCCAGCTCTTGCGTCAGAGGTACTTAGCGCTGGCCTTGCTACAGTTTTGATCCTGTGTCCCTGTTTTCTCTTTCCACTGGCTCTGTTACAGTAAACTGTCTCTCCCTCTGGGCCTTCATCACTCTATTTCCTGTATCATTTCCCAAAAGTCCTGCATCTTTCTTTATAATGACTGTTGTAATACTTTTATTAGATTAGAAATGTGACCGGCAGACATTAAAGTCAATTAAATGAGTTCAGCTGCTCAATTAGATAAATGGTGTTAGAATCAGAAACCTGCTATTATCTGTTACTCTACAGAGTGAATCAGCCTACAGATGAATGAATTTTGAGCGTGATCTCAGAGTGACTGGTGGATGAAAAGTCTGCAGCCTTTGCGTGCAGGCAGAGCTGCATTCATGCGGTGCTTCACTGTGCTTTATGAGGCAGCTGAAGGTTAGTGCTCTCCAGACTGACACTGAAGAGTTTTATTTATTCCAGCAGATGCATCTCTTGACAGAGCTCCTAAAATTGGCGATTACATTTTTACTCTGTGTCAGCTTTATAACATGCAGAAAAACACACAGGCACACACACACACACACACACAAGCACGCACACAGACACAAGCACACACAGAGGAGTGAAGTAATTTCACACTTTGGGCATTAAATTGGAAATAAATTGTGTTTTGCTCATGTGCTGTCAGGCTTTTACTCTTCCCTTACAGTCTATGACACTGCATATGTGCATGAATAAAAATTTGATAAACACACTACTTTGAATTGAATTGGTCAGGAAAGTTGCAAAAATGGTCTCTTTCATTTTTGTATTCACACATTCTTACCCTTTTCTGCTCCTCTTCAGTTCCTCGCCATCTGAGACTGATTGTCACTTTTTGGCCATGTCAAATATCGACAAGTGAAAAATATAAACTTGTCAGCATTGTCAGTGTCAGTGAGTATGTTAGCTTGTGACATCAGCATTTAGCATGAAGAACAGCTGTGCTCAGAGGTTCCTTGTGGAGCTTCTGACATCTGGAAGCACAATGAGGTAGTTTTTAACGAGTGCGTCCTGTTCGACCCGTACACTATTCACATGAGGTCAAGGCATGCATGCAGGTGACACGATGTACAGTCCTACCAATAACTGATCAACACATGGCTGTGATGAGAGCACAGGCAGGGAAAAGAGAAGACTGCAAGCCAGACTGAGACATTAATGCAAACAATGCTAGATTTTTAAATACTTAAAAATGCATGAAGTAGGAAATGCATTCAACTCTTTTGTAAGAACTTAAGAACAAAGACAATGTATTCTGGTGAGTAACATAGCTCCTGTTTGTTTACAGTTCCGCAGGGGGGAGCACACAGCTATTAGCATGGCTAAAAAAATTAACGAACTTCTGGCTGATTAAAAAATGCTTCACATAAACAGTAGATTTTAAAGTTTCTGAACTTTCTCCAGTTTGATTGTCAGAAGAAGTCACATATTGAGATTTTTTGTAAAGATATCCTGTAAAGTACAGATGGATTTGTGACATTAACTTAGTCCTCTTTCCTTTACAGTCTACCCAAAAAAACAATGAAAAAAGTGTGGTTTTGTGTTTTCCTAAATTATGACTCTGGAGAGGAATGTTTATTTTAAATCTATCAGTAACAATTAACAGAGGGTTGAAAAGCTGATGCTTGTTAAACATCATCATTCTGGAAAATCTATAAATGTCTCAGAATTACAGGCAAGCACTTTGAATGGCATAAACATTGTACCCAGTGGAACGTACAATATGCTATAAAACACCCACACATCTGCTCACCTATATACAGTCACACATGCCCAGACTCACAAACACACACATATCAAGCTCAAGTACATGTTTGTCCATGCAAACATGAAGAGAAAGCTGCCTTTGCCAAACTTTTCTTCATGGGAAATTCCAGTTTTCTATCGTACAGGGAGGGCTGGTGATGCTGCAGGCCCGAACATGCACCAGACAGCGGATGAGTTTAGAGATGGGAGGAAGGAAGGAAGGAAGGAAGGAAGGAGGGACAGCTCCATCCTCATTAATCTATCCTTTGACTCAATGCCTCTCATCAATACATGCAAGTGCTCTGTACATTGTGTTTTTATAGAGGCCCTGCTTTTAGAGGGGATGCTCTTTGATTCAAACCTTCCAGGGCTTTTTCTGCCAGTGATCAACTGTGAAGAAACAGACACAGTCCAAATGTTTTTTAGGGAGTTATAAAGAGTGCATTCATTACAGAAACATTCGGTCTTAAAGGCAAATGGGTTCACACTTAATCCCTGCCCTGTGCGGTCGATGGCATTGTATCACTGTGCTGTTGTGATAACAATTCCTGTTAATTTGTGGTGCAGAGGCAGAGGGCTGCCAGCACATTAATCTGTAAGTTAATCAGCAGGACTTCTCAGCAGAGGCAGGGCTCATCATCAACATGGTGTTAATAAAATGTTTTTTTAATAGCACATCTCCCTTCTGTTTGCACAGCTATGATGTGATTTTTTTTTTTTTTACACTGCCAAGAATAAAGTGCTGTAAGTTTGTTAATCAAGTACTTCTTCATGCTAAATGCACAGAGGGAATTTATAGCACCACTTACACAGTCTTCTTTAGATCAACTGGGTGAGCAGCAGGAAGAAATGTGAAGCAGCATTAGGCCTCTGCTGTACCAGAAGATTAGAAGACTTTATAATAACGAGCTGTGTTGTAAATCCATCCTACATATTGATCCATAGAGTATTACTTCATATTACTGGTATAAGTATACAGATTTACTGTAGCTATTCAAAATTGATTAAAAGCACTTTCACCATTTTGTACAAACAGAAAATCAAATAACACAATATGTGACACTGTTCATTAATCATAAGCAGTTGCAAAAGGCTTTTCCCATGTTTCCCAATGTTCTTCCACTTTGAACAGCTCCTCCCTTTCTTTTGTGCATTGCATTGTGGGAGTATAGTGTCTATTGACAGTTAACTCAAAAATCATCTGTATTTATTATGCATACTCTCTGGTTTGAGTGTACTTCACGAGTGTATACTTAAAGTTAACCCCAGCATGCTAACAGGCTCACAACATCTTTGTTAATCTGCTCATTTTCAGCAGGAATAATGTTTCTATGTAAACCATCTAGTCTTGGTAGTTAGCATGCTGACATTTGCTTATTAGCATTAAACTCAAAACAAATACTTAAAGTAGAGATGATAGTAATTAGTTTTTTAGTTATTTGGTCATAAACAAAAGTGTTGGACATTTTTTAATTAAGACCTGATGATGGCGCTGGAGAAAGCATCACGCCCAAAGTAGTTAAAAATCATCCGCAGAGATACATTAATATCTGAAATGAATTAAATGACAACCCAAATAGCTGGCAAGTTATTTCACTTTGAACCTAAAATGTCAACCTGCTGCTGGTGTTGCAGGAAAAGTCCAGGTAGCCAGTAGCTTTTATCAATCTAAGGGTCATGAATAATTGTACAAAAATGAACTAAAATCCTTCCAACAGATCAGACATTATGAGATTTAGTATGGACAAAATATGGTAGACTGAACGACAAACTCGGTGATGGTGTTGTCAACAGACCAATGCCGTAGTGAGGCAGAATCGACCATATCTGTTTTACCTGAAACACTCAGGCTTATTTGTATATATAACCAGAGAAAGCCGTGAGGATTACAATAAAAACATCAAGTCTGTTTTTATTTTTCAATTCACAAGCCAAAGAAATGGGTGTTGCACGATGAGACATCTGTCTTCACTAAGTGAAAAGGTCAAGTGAGCAAATCCATGGCAAAGTACTGAAAAATAAGGACTTTAAATGAGTTTTAACAAGAGTTTTATTATGAGCAATTGATCAAAGATAACAGAGTGACATATTAATGCCCAATGGCAAAGATTGTACAAGACATTAAAAGCCATTGTGTTCCTCTATGAGTGTGTATGATTAAACTTTGTGTTTGAGTGTGTCCGTGTGTGTGTGTGTGTGTGTACGTGTGTGTGCATGAGTGAGTGTGCTTGTGCATTTTTTCAGTAAAATTATGGAGTGCCTGGCGAGCTCAGGACTGTTGAGTCAGGTTGGATTTACGCCTTCATGCTCTGTGAGCAGATATTGAACATTAACTATCCGAGGGGGAAGGCCAGAGGTACTTTAATCGGGTTATATATTACAAAGTTTACACCAGTTTTGGCTGCCACCTGTGCTGACACTGGATGGGCATGTGATCAGAACTTAACAGCTGATCACTGGACAGATCTTTAACTGGGTCATTTTGAGAGAGGGAGGAGATCTTTTGCTTTGTAAGCTGAATCCTAATTTTTATGCTTTTTTTCAAAGCAGGTTATGCTGCAACAATTATGGTGCTCAGCATTATAGTCTCGTATGGCATTATTCTGCTTATGCAACTCCTCAAAATGTCAAATTTTTCCTTTCAAGTGCACTGCCCAGGGAAAAATTACAACAAGACACAAAATGTCTTTCAGTCGTTATTTGAGGACAAATAGATGAGCTATCGTTTGACACTTATTCATCTTTAGTTAAAATAAGAACATTTAGAAGTCTGTAGGATTCATGGATCTGCACACAGTCTCCATTTTACATGAACAGGCTGAAGGTCTGCAGAGACACCAGCCTGGTATGTAAGTGAAAGCATTCGATATCAAAAGGCTGTAACAAAATATGCCTTCTTTTTGTCTCCACCTCACCATCTGATCTCTGCCCCACCTTGCACCAAACCCTGTCTGAGAAATTGGCAAAAGATGGGGGAAAAAAACACTGTTGAATAAAGGACAAGCAAACACAGATTATCCACATTATTTTCAAAAAGAACAGACAGTACTTGTATTTGCAGTGTTCACATGCAGGGAAGTCTTCATCTCAAGAGGGCACTATATGAGTCAGTGCCCTCCATTTAGTGAGTCTTTTATCTTTATCTGGTGGCACACACACTCTCTCTCTCTCTCTCACACACACACACACAAAAACCAGGGGCAGAGGCATGTGTCCTGTTGTAGTCAACTGCAATAAATGTGGATAGCCTGCACTTGCTTATCTTACCGATAAGTAGCAGCTGTGGTATTTACTTTAATCCTATCAAATAGACCAGCTGAATGATTTTCTTTGCCCCTGCTGGATCCAAACTGGGGTCTTGGCCTGATACTGTTTCCCAAAGTGGGGTCCAGTTTTTTTTTTTTGATCAGCCTGAGGGATTTTGAGGACGTCCTCAGAGAAAATGAAGGTCAGATCAGTTTCACTGTTTTTTCCTCCAGCACAAGGTAATGCATAGAGAAAACAGATGAGATCATTCTTCTCGTAGCCACAGCAGATATTTAATCCTGGCATGCTTATGATGAGATTTTTGTGGTTTCATTGGGACACACAATCTCACACACACAGCTGTACATGCTGTAGAAAAGCATTGTGACCCCTGGACTGAGGAAATTACACTACAGTAGGAAGTGGAGAAACAGAAATCATATGCTCAAGCCCCAAGAAAGACCAAAATCCAGCGAAAGGTGACTGATTTTTTTTTTCCTGGCTCAGCAGCTAAAGGAGGAGGAGTAATCTGGACTTGACAGGGAGTCAGTTTAGCAGACTGGGAGAGAAGTAATCTGCACCGTGCAAACAATACGGCACAGAATGAGGGTTACGCATGACGCAGGTGTTTGCTGAAGAAAAGTTTGGAAGAGCGGTGCAGCAGCAAAACTCTGCCGGAGGGGCGACAGAGGCGCATATTAACGAAGCCCGGAACATTTGTGACAGTAACCTGTGTGATGGGAACCGGTGACTGCAGACCCGGTGCTGGTTATTGTTTCACCTGCTTTCACCTTTGATCAAATACAGATTTCTTTAATGCTGCTCAGGAAGGATGAAGAGCTTTTTACTTCGCTGTGTACTTGTTTTGACGATGTTGCAGAGGAGCAACATGCAAATTGCTTTACCTGCCACAGGTGAGTTGATATCCTGAACTAGCGTAGCCTACTATACTAAAATGAAGCGGAGCATGGACAGCATGTCGCCGAATTACACACGATTATTCAAAACCCCGTGACATAAATACCAAGGTGAAAGATTGCAATCTCCTTCTCTTCTGAGGCTTTAATTTGGAAAATTAGATTTTTTTTTAATAGAGTCTGGTCTGAGAATTACACCTTCAGAAAAACATGCCTCTCTTGTTGTCACTTTTACAAAACATACTCCTCATAGTGAGTGAAGTATTTGAAATGTCCTGACGGTAAATGTTTGGCTGAGCGCAGCACCGCGGGTTAACGATCACACATTTTTAATATACCAGGCCCTGCAGGATCATTCAGACTGGTTTGAACAAGTTGTCGCATGGACAGTGATTTTGTATGGTGGTGCATTACACAACACGGTTTCAGTATTTAAATGCAGGGTGTGGGTGTGTGTTTTTATGGGGTTACAGTTAATGATCCAATTAATTGTCTTTTATGATGACAATAACAGTAAATAATCACTGTTATGGGACACACCATCACTAGTCACTGCAATAAACACATTGTTAAATATTTCTTTATTAGATCACGTGATTGCAGTACTTTAAGTAGAAACTTCAGCACAGCTTAAGTGTACATGTGTTTTACTTGAACATTTTAATGCAGTGCTACTTTAAGCTTCCTCTCCACCACATTTTGTTTAATTGTACTTGCTGCAATATTGTAGACTCAACTACTTAAATCTGCAAGCTGTCCTTACTAATTACCTTTCAGATTATGATTTTAATTATCTTGAACTTAACTAGAAAACATTAGAATGCTACTTACTGTAACACTAATCCAATATGCTCACATGAGAAGTTTTTCTGCATAATTAGTACTTTCACTTTTGATCCTTCAGGGACATTTTAAAAATAATGGTTCTGCACTTTTGCTTGTATTAGATAATGAATGTGGGACTTCTTCTATTAATGGATTATTGAAGAAATGTGACATCACTATTTTTCCATAAAAAGGATCTGGATGCTTCTTCTACCGCCTCAGGTGGTTTCCTTCATAGGTTTGAAGTGGAAAAGAAGCCAGGATGCTGAGCTGAACGCTGTTTTTGTGACTTTCCTTGGAACAAATTATTGCTTGTGTTAAATGCAACAAGTACGGAAAATTATGGCACCATTGTAGATATTACAGCCAACTTGGACCTCATACAGTTTACATAAATATATGCCAGTCAATGTTGTGTCAACAAACACTGGAGACTCACAAGAAACTTTCTTTTCTTTTCTTTTCTTTTCTTTTTTTTTAAAGATAGTTGTAGAGGATTTTGAGGCAGCATTAACTTTAAGTCTCTGCTGTGAACCAAACTCTGTGACCATGAATCCTATTTTTACACATTCTTAAATGCCTTCAGTCGGTATTGTGGGCTTTCAAGTCAGAATTTTGTACCCATGCTGAGATAAACCTGATGACATCAGTGTGTCATCATGTGGGTTTTTTACTAAGACCTGACAAAGCTCCAGCAGATCTACAAAAGATATTAGACTGTTTTTACAAGCATGTAGTACTAAAAACAAACAAAACATTAGTACTTCCATATTAAAATTGGCAATTTTTTATTTATTGTGGGCAAAAAAACCAGACCTGTTTCAGCTACACGCCAGCACGAGTGCTGCATGTAGTACTTTCACATGTTAGTAAGAAATAAAAGATAACCAAACTTGGATACAGTTAGCATATTATACAAAATAGTGGGAAGTTGTGTCATGTACCAAAATCACTTTTAAAAAGCTCAAAAATGAAATAAGTCTCAAAAGAATCATTAGACGTTTTGGGAAATACTTTTTCGCTTTTTTGCTTCAACTTAGATGAGAAGGAACCAACAGTGGCTCAACAGATCCGATTAAACCAGTGCAGATTCACGCAGTGCTAATCTAAAGTAGAATTCTGCAAATTGACCTCAGTTATGCAGGTAAACTGCTGATTGTTCATGTCTGATTCTTCTCGAGTGAGGAGCAGTCTGTTCCTGTGTTTTCAAGGACAGCAGGAGCTTTGTTCTTCATGCTGACTTTGACAGAGAAAGCACTGCTACTCACAGGTGGCTACAGTTAATTAAAAGTAAACATTTTGATTCATCGCCTGAGAAAACCCCCAGGTAGGCCCACGTGGAATGTGTGGAATTTTTAATTAATTTGTGGTTTCACTTTACTGCATGAAATCCGCAAAAATTTAAAAGCCACATACAGTTAATGTATAAAATATTTTAGCCTACATTGATTTTTGATTTAGTGCAGGCTGGATAGTCGACCATCTGTCCGTCTGATGTCAGTGCATGTTGCTCGTGCACGCCGTCAACTTCACAGGACGCATTTACATATTTTTCATTCATCTGTGCAGCTCTGCTCTATAACATATGGCCCTGGCACAGGTTGAGGCCAATTAATGACAGATGCCAAGCTCAAATGTCTCTCTCTCTGTCTAACACACATAAACATATACACATGCAGTTTTTCCTGTGAGGAATGCAAAGATGAAACCAGTCCACTACATATCCTTCAACAACTCTAATTCAACCATCGCCCATCATATTTCTGTCTCGTTGCCTCAGTTTCTCCTTTCAACTCCTCCCCTTTGCCACCACGTATGAATACAAATACATTTCCACAGAACTCCTGCTCTGTCCAAGCCTCTCCCCTCCCACTGTTTCATCTCCTGGTCATGCAGGCTTTGTAACTTAGGTTTTTGCATCAAGATTTTGGCTGAGGCCTCTTTCTCTAATTGTGCTGTTCTCCTTCATTTCCTTTGTGCCTGTTTTATTTTCCTGCAGCTTTTTTCAGCCTTCCTATAAAAGTTTAATGATTATAGACCATTGCTGCAATAAAATAAAAGCTGTGTTCTGAGGAGGAGCCACACTTGGAAAAGACAGGGAATCATGAATAATATGGAAGAAGTGAGTCAGTAGATGTGTATGTTGAAGAGGCATGTTAGGGACGACTCCATGCATGAGCCTTATTCAAAATTATTAAAAGAACTAATGTCAGTGTGGTCATCAGTTGTACTAGATGATGGTAAAAGGCCGATATTTCAAGAACTCCAGGCCTCAAATGTAACAGGAGTCTCATGCAGTGAGCTAGAATGAAGAGGAAACACTCCAGGTGGCACAGAGGAGTTAGCAGCCGAGTGTTCTGGACTCATCAAACAGATCAGTATCTGATCGAGCAGCGTGGTGCCTGGAGTGGGAATTGATTGACAAGAAATGATAGAAGGTGAAGATGGAGAAACAAGATTGAGTTCATTCTGTCAAAAAAAAAAATCCCCAGATGTCCAACAAGCTTCCTGTCTTTCAGTTACTGTTATATCACAAGTGTAAATCTCACTCCGGTTACATAAGATGAATTGACTCCTGTAACCGATCCTCGCTATCATAAATCATCTGCTGTGGCTCGATTTAAAGTATTCTCAATGCAATATTTCCTGACATGTTTTAATACCCTGCGAGTAGCACAGCAGATTGTTCTCAGGATTTCAGCGTTATGCAGGAAACAAGACACCTCATATACCTGTTATTGTCTTTCATTCTTTATATTAATGCCTCCCCATAGACAGTAATGGCATCCGTGACATTAATAAGCTCAGTCTCCCCAAAGAGACATTAAATCAGTGGTCCCTTTTTAAATGACTGAGATATTAATGTAGTCATGCTGTGATGATTTATCACTGCCAACAGCCTCTAGTATCTTTGAAGATTCAGTGTAGGAAATTAAGAAGTCACCACATTTCATTAGATTTCAAATTAAGCATTGATAAAAAGATGTAACTGTCTGTGCCTTCATCCAGCGTCTTAAACCGGGAAGATATAAATTCTACTTTAAAGCTGCCATTTTGAATACATTTATAGATCAAATTATCTTTTTGCTGCCGTGATGAGTCCACAGATAATTATCACCTGACTCTGTAGTTCGTCTTCAGTTCTCTGGAGTGTTGTAGCATCTTTGGTTAATTGTTTTCTTGGCCGATAACATTACTTTTTTTCGATTCATCCTCACTGTTTTTATCAAAAGCCATTTTCAGTCCAAGCTGGCAGTTGTTTCAAAAGCTCTTACAAAACAAGCAGCATCACACAGCAGACAAAGTGAGTAACTAGCTGGTGGCCATAATGAAGCATTCAGCAGCTGAAAAGAAAAAGGGAGAGTGTGCATTGGATTTAGATTCAGCAGGTCGGTCATGTTAACATGAAGGTAATGAATGATCAGTGTTGTATTGACGTCCCTCTTCAGCTGCTCCCAAGCAGATAAAAAATCATTACATGCAGGTTTCAAAGCTGTTTCATGGCATAAATTTGAAAAATGGTTACTGGCAAACCTGTCGATCGAAACCAGAGTGATGAGTTTCACACCCACATATTGATGTGACCCTCTTGTTTGTCCTTCTGTTGTGCACAGTGTTGAACTGCTGTGAAGGGGATGTTCTCCTCCTGCTCGACTCTTCAGGAAGTGTTACAAACTACGAGTTCTCTCGCCTGTTGCGCTTCACTGCCGAGCTGATTCGCCCTTTCTCACTGGGCCGTGGGCAGGTGAGAATCGGGCTGCTGCAGGTGGGCACGAACCCGAACCTGGAGTTCGGCCTGGACGTCCACAACAATCAGGAAAGTCTGCAGAAAGCTCTGCGAGGTGTCCGCCAGCTGCAGGGAGACACCAACACTGTGGCGGCGCTCAAGGTGGCTCGGCAGCTTCTGAGAGAGACGGAGGACAAAGTGCCAAAGGTGCTGCTGTGGCTGACTGACGGTGCTCAGCCTGGAAACGTGGACGAGCTGATGTCTGAGCTGAAGGCGCAGGGAGTCTCCGTGTTAGCCGTGTCAACAGTTCATGGCAACTACCAGGTGTTACAACGTGCAGTGACTCCACCCCTGGAGTCTCACCTCTACTCTGTGGACATAGATAACATCGAAATCATCACAGAAGACCTGAGGGACGCCATCATCGGTATGTCTGTGTGTGTGTGTTTTGCAGAGTAAAGGAGATAAACTTTTCAATCCAGTATCTATATTTCATCTCACTGTGCCTCTTTATCTCTCTTCTCCTCTCATCTTATCTACAGAAATTATCCGTGCAGAGCGGCTGCGTGTGGTTCATCTGACTTCCCACAGTGCTGTGCTGCAGTGGCGTCCTGTTCTGAAGGGAGGCGGCGGTTACTATGAACTGCGCTATGGCTCTGCGAGGAGAACAGACCCTGAGACCAGACGCGTTCTCCCAGCAGACTCCAGCTGGGTTAAGCTGACCAACCTGCACCCTGACACCACCTACACAGCTTCGCTCCGCCCAGAGTCCAACCAGAGGCTGTTCAACACACTCACTGCTGAATTCACCACACTTCCTGGTGAGAGGATTTAATGGGGATTTTCCACCCTAAATACAAGTGTTTTGATAATCCTGTAATGAACTTAACCTGCCGGATCCACCGGATCACCGGTGATCCGCTTAAGCTATTTCAAAGTGGCAAAGCACTATTTGTAAAGACATCCGTCCATTCAGCACTTGTTTGATTCAGTAGATTTTCTACTAATGAATTCATTAACACGTTGCATTCTGGCCTCGCTGTTCCCCTGATATAAGCTTTTCCATTTGGGTTTCCAAAAAGCAAATCAAAAATGGGGAAGAACCTGAAATCATATAAAATCAACCTTAACTTTCTGTTGCTAGTCATCGCCTCACCTCCGTCTCTTGTGCTCTCCTCAGATGTTTTAAGCCCGGCGGAGGTGTCCATTTCAGATTCTGGTCCCGGTCAGATCCGTGTGAGCTGGGGTCCCCTGCAGCCCGCTCGAGTCCAGAGATACACGGTGGAGTACGGAGCTTTTCCAAGTGGACACGTCCACACCGTGAAGTTGAACAGCCGGCAGAACTCCACCCTATTGAGCGGCCTGGAGCCGGGCACTCAGTACCTGGTCACAGTCAGCGCTGTGCATGTGAATGGAAAGGAGAGAGCCATGTCAGTGAGGGCGTGCACTCAAGAGGGTAGGGCTTTAGTTTCACTCCTGTGTTTTAATGTCTGTGTGCGTTAGTGTGAGCTCCATCTACAATATTTAGATGTCTTTAGTTAAAAGCTGATTTTTAGTGTCATAATGTTCCAGCTAACCAAGTTGTAAAAATCTTTCCTCATGTTAATCATCCTGCAGCAGCTCTGCCTGGCCTGGCCGACCTTCAGCTGACCCCGACGCAGCATCAGGAGGTGCAGGTGGCGTGGCAGGCCCATCAGGAAGGCTTAAAAGGCTACTGGCTGACTTGGGAGAGAGAAAACTCACAGAGCTCCTCTTCGAAGCCCTCCATCTCCTCCGTCTATCTGCCTCCTACGTCCCGTTCGACGCGGCTGACACATCTCGCACCGAGCAGTCGAGTGTGTGTGTCCCCGGTCTACAGCTCTGGCAGGGGAGACGGGATGTGCTGCACTGCAGAGAGGCACACAGGTTGACTGAGCTGAATATTATGATGTGCTTTTTTTAAAAAAAAAAATCAATTTCTGCCATAATGTTTATACATAGCAGGTTTGGTTCATTAAAAGAAGAGTAATTTTTCTTTCCATCATTTCTTCTCTCTGATAGGTTCAAGGCAGTGGGGTTAACAACCAGAGTCTGCAACGATTAAGCAGCTGGAGCAAAATTTAATGGGTGAAATCAAGCATTTTAAGTACCGGATGCACTTAATATCTTTTGCAGGACTGAATATTATTTAAGTTTTCAATTTTTCATCTTGAAATGATGGAAAAGGCTTTATCATATTACCCCAGCCTTCTGTCCTCACAGTGGTTGAACAAATCTGGAAAAATTATTCATTTTTTAACCAGCAAATGAAAATATGCCCAACATTGCTGACAGGCTGTCCACCACAGCATCATACTTTTACTTAGACACATCAGTTAGTTTTCACTATTGACAAACATTATTTATTACTATGTTGGTCAACTCTGAGATTGTACTCTTACATAACTACAGGTGTTTTTACTTGAAATGGTACAAAAAAGCTCTTTCTCCTTGCAAGTTCATTCAAAGTTCATGAGATGAACTAAATGGCTGATGTTGTGCTGCCCTGTTTTCCTTCCTAGATGCCCTGATGACAAAATTAAAAAAACCTGTAAATGATATCTTTCCTGGGCCGAGGCTTTGCTAAGCTGAGTGGTGACCATACTTTGCATCGAGGGTCAGTTCCAGTGACTGAAATAAAATAAGATAAGCTTGAAAGAAATAGACATTTGAAGCCATTTAGGTAACATAACCACATAGCTTCTTTATTATGAATTGTAGAGCTAAAACTGAACTGCAGTAACCTCACAATCAGCCTGAATTGTTTTTCTCCTTGACTTCATTTTTCATTTAAGTGGCTGACAAAGAGATGATGTGTCATGAGCATCAGTTACTTCAGACTTTTACGCTCTATGAGCCTGAAGCTGAACCTTGTCTTTTATTTTTTTTCCTCAGATTAGCATAGCGCTTGCTCTGACTAATACTGATTTGACCTTGGCAACTTTTAAAAGCATTTTTCATTTGTGAACATTATCCAGTAGTAGTAAAATAACAAAGTAGTGGTACACACAGCTGTTGTGTGAGATGTCACACTGGCAGCACGCAGTAAAATCTCAGATTATCACAGTCTGCATCGCTGTCGGAGATAAAACAAAGAGAGGATGCTTGTAAAAGATGAGGAGGATTTTGTGATGTATGTTATCAGCTCTTCAGATAATAGTTTATTCCACACTGGATCAGCTTAATGTTTCTCCACATTGCTAAGTATTAAGTTTTTATAATGAATATATACTGTGAAAACACATATTTCAAATGTAATTTTTTTCATATTTATGTGCTACTGAATTTATTGCCAGGCCTGTCTGGTAGAAAAGTCTCTCAGAGCAAGTAAAAGAACAAAAAAGTAAGATTTCTATGAAATATATTTGCACAGTGTCCATAAATATTGAATTTATAAATTAATTAAATTTTTAAAAAATGTAACTGAAAAACTGTGTTGTTCTTGCTGGTATTCAGGTATTTGGTTGTTTATGGGGCCATCTGGTGGCTGGTGGCTATAATTAGATACTGCAAGCAAAGTGAATAGTGAACAAGTTCTTGGATATTTTAAGATTTATAATATTTTTGATAATCTTACATTGACTTTCAGTCACTTTGAATTAATGTACCCACTCATGTCATTTATTGTATTAGTATAACTGATGTGTTTGGATACAAACACACATCACTCATCATTGTGTTGCTTTAATGCCTGCTGTTACATTTCTCCATCATTGTATTTTTGTTTCAAAATTTAATGTTTGATAAATATCTCTTGTGTAAACTTCTTTTCTGCCACAGTTACTAAACCACTATGTGACAAATGGGGACTCTCGGTGATTAATGAGGGCGTAATTTGATTGGTTTTCTTACTACTGCCTTGGATAAACAGGGTTTTTTTTCTGTCTTTGTTAACAACCAATTTTATCTGTTTTTCTGCCGGCTCGATGAGAAGGGGAGGGACATCACAACTTGATTTACTGTTTCAAAAGTGATTCAAAGGTAAACTATATCATTAGATTTTTGATGTTTTGAATGCTGACCTCTGGTGACACAAAGTCAAAACATTAGGTAAAGTTGCTATTAATTGTTTTGTTCTCCGTTTTGATCCGTCAAAAAACATATATGCACACAAACATAAAGGCTCCACCTTCTGCTAGGATGTTGGTCTAACAAATGAAGTTGCAAAGGAAGCACGTTTCATTCAGGGAAGCTGATTAATCTCCTGTGTTTCATTAACCTGCACTCCGAGCTCCCCAAGGCTTTAAACATAGTGTTTCTTTTTGGCCTTCTGCGGGCCTAGCAGTGATTGTCTTACCAGATCATAGCACAAAGACATCTCTGTCATCAGTTCAATGCTGTGATGACAGGTAGCACCACCTTCCTCCACTGGCAGGAGAAGAAGCGTCTTAACTTAGCTGGCTGCACCTGTAAAGACATGTGGGGTGGTCACACAGGAGCCTGACGTGTTAGCAGCATGCTGGAGAATAGTAACTGTATTGTGTTCACCTGTCATACACTAACCTGAAGATGGAGGCTGCTTTAAGTCTTTGTATTAGCTGTTAAAAGTGCTTCATGGAAAAGGCTGTTAAGAAAATGGCTGCAATGAGCGACCCCATGGATGGGGCTGAGGACACGGAGCTTGTGGGGATGGGACTTCGTGTCTCCGTGTCCCCTGCACAAACGGCCTTTTACATCATTCTAGTGTTGCTTGGCATCCTGGGTAATGCCACGGTGGTTGCAGTGATAGGTAAGAGTGTGATAAAGGACTGTGGTGGGGGACGTAACTCGGATATCATTATAATTAACATGGCAATGTCAAACTTGCTGGTGTCTCTGGTGAGGAACACACTGCTTGTCATCTCAGACACGGGACTCCAGGTATGTGGTCTTTGAGATCAATAGTTTCAAAAATTGCCAATCAGTCACCCTAAAGTTAGACCAAAAGGTTTGCCGATTTGATAGTTTTGCATCACCTACCTCACCTGTTGTCTAACCAAAGATTTTTGACAAGACACCAGGTGAGGATAATAGGAAACGATCCAAATTTCTGAATATGCACTTGTCTCTTTCTTCCACAGCTGTACTCGTCTAGAGAGTGGTGTCAGTTTCTCATGGGTGTCTGGGTGTGGCTGCGATCGGTCAACGTGTGGTCAACACTCTTCCTCAGTGCTTTCCACCTCCAAACATTGAGGCGTGTAGCTCCGACGATCGGGAACTTTCATGGGCCCCGGGGTGCTCCTAAGACCCTACTGCTGAGTCTGGGCCTTATCTGGATTCTCAACTTTATTTACTCCATTCCTGCTCATATCTTTTCCACTAACGGGAATGAGAACAGCACAGAGGTGAGGGACTGCTCTGACAGCTAAAAATATATTTTTAATAAATATATATTTAAATTAGTGTTAAGAGGCTTAGTTTAAAAATGCTGCTGCTTTGTGCGTTACCACACAATGATAATATAAAATTGGCAAGAAATAGAGCAGACTTGTTAAATTATACCACTGGAGCAAATCTCAAGCATTTACTAATTGAAGATAAATGAATGGAAGCCAAAAGTTGTCTGGAGAGAAAGGAAAAACTACTTCAATGAAAAAAAAGGTTTATAGCATGCTTTTGGAAAAATGGCTAAGTAAAATGTTCCACTTTTATAACGTGTTAAAACTTGCAAAACAATAGCGACATGGGCCTTTACAATTTTAGAAAAAAATGCTTTGTTGGAAGAAAATCATTGTTAAGTCCCTAAAGATACAAATAAAATGTGGAAAAAAGGTTCTTATACTTGAATGCAGAGGCTCAATTGTGTTGTATAAAAAGTTTGCCA
The DNA here is from genome assembly GCA_029814765.1 of Acanthurus leucopareius. Lineage (NCBI taxonomy): Eukaryota > Metazoa > Chordata > Actinopteri > Acanthuriformes > Acanthuridae > Acanthurus > Acanthurus leucopareius. Next base: position 3,371,762 of record JAQMCX010000029.1, on the reverse strand, counting down.
AAAGTTTTGATTTTAAACTAATTGACAATTTGAAAAACAAAAGAAAATTGGGATAATTATCTTTTATTTGAAGGAGATCTAGGTTGCAGCATCAGTCTTTCATTTCATCATCATCTAAACTAGCAGCATCACAATGTAATAAACTTCATCTGAAGTAAGAGTCCTGCATTTAATTTGAACTAACAGGCAACTAAACCATTTTTATGAATTAAAAGCAAATGTCCCATTATCTAAGGAAAGATCATCTCCTCATGTTCCATCTTCCCTCCTTCCTCCATGTTCTGACTCCCCTCCTCTTCCTCAGACCCTCATGCTGGTGAGCAGCACAACACGCCCCCTGCTGGGCTGTGTGTGGAACTTTCCCTCCAACTACAGTGGCCTGGCCTACGCCACCACGTCAATGGTGATCCACGAAACCATTCCCATCATCCTAATGGCCTTCACCAACCTGGGCTCCCTGTACACACTGTACACACACGGCCGGATGAGGAGTTCGGTTCAAGATGCACCCGTCATCAAACGAGTGCCTGCTGAGAGACGAGCAGCCAAGGTGAGGAAGAGGAGGGCGACTGACCCTTTGTGGTTGTCAAGAGTTCACTGAAGCCATGTTCATCATGTAGATGAGTCAAGAAAAATATTTAATTGACAGCAGACCTGACAATTAGTTTACAGAAGCGACAAACATTGATATTAAATGTTTTTGTGATATTATAATTACAGTCAAAGTGAACATACTTCATTAAATCACAACATCTGATTAAATTTTTTTATTCCCTAATTCTCTTTGTTTCTCCAGGTGATTCTCGCTCTCATAATGCTCTTCATTGCATCATGGGGAACCAGCATCATCTCTGTCAACTATTTCAACTACAACCGCGGCTCCTCAGCTGAGTTTCTTCTGGTCATTGCACGTTTTGCCAACATTATCTTCATTGCCATGTCACCTGCTGTTCTGGCAGTCGGTCACCGGCGGCTGCGCTCTTTCATTAAGTCTGCACTCTCTCACTAACGGTACTCTGAAGCACTGGGGGTGTAGCTCACACAAGACTCATTAATCAAAAATTATTCTCATCAAAGTGGTTATTGATATGAATGTATGTCTTTTTTCTCTGGAGTTGGACTGATTGCCTTAATGAAAAAGTAAAATGCTGAAAATCAATAAATGTTATGCGGATTTGAGCAACATAACCTGGTGAATTCAATTCTCCATGTAAAACGGGGCTGATTATGTGACGTCTTTATTGTAAAGTCTAAACAAATTGTCAGAAAAAATCTACCAAAACTACCAAAGGTGGTTCACTTAAATGACAATACAAAAAGTCTTTACTATTTTGTTAAATCTGACCTTTGAAATCACAGGTTTTTCAGTTGTGTAAAGGTTAAAAAGTTGTGTTTTGTTGATCACTTGAGGCTTAAAAAACTTAGCAACAAATCTACACATTTACTAAAGTTATTATTTACCATGATTGCTTATAAGCAATTCATGTTTTGGCTTTTGGATCAATTTTTTAGATCCTTGGGCAAAGTGATTATTTTGGTGATGAAACATAAAAGCAATAATTTATCCTAACTTTATGCTGTTGGATCAATTTGCACATTTTTGAGGATCTTTTGCTGAGTTTCTTCTCTCAAGTTCTTTCTCATTTTAATAATGGACTCCATTTTTGGAGAGATTTTTTTTTGGCATATGAGAAATGGGCTGAGTTTGACACTTTTGAAGGTTTTTACTCAAACAGCTTATTAAGACGTTGTACAAGATACTTGTTTATACAATTAAAGTTGACTTGACAGTGAAAAGAAAGTCAGAGGACTATTATGATGCATCTTGGATCAATACAAACAACAAAGAAGCATAATCATTAGATTAGATTATATGTTTTTAACAATAAAAGAAAACCACCTCCACACAGTAATCTGTCTGTCTCAGCCAACACACTATGTCTCAGTTCGAATTGTATTAAGAGGCTTGAATATCTCAAAATAAGTGGAAATAATACTTGACAACAGTTCTGTACAGAAAACACATGCAGTGCGGCACCTCTGGATTCAAATAGATGATGCATTTGTGCTTATTTGAACATAAATGTAGTATTTTTCTGCACTTATGTATCATTGCAGTCACATATTCTTCTGTTATTTGTTTGCTTTAACTTTCTCCTCCACTTTTATGACCTTTGTCTCCTGTCGAACGTTAACAGTGTTTTTTTTCCCCCTGTTTTTCTTATTCTTCGGGGATTTACTCCCCTCTTCTTTGTCTTCACCGTGACCTTTGAGACACACATTCCACCCCAGTATCATACTCATGATTCTCCTTCTCAGCTTGCCGTGTCCTAGGGCCACCACCATGGGACTGAATCCTACAAACAGTGAGGCAGAGAAGTGGGCCACAGTCAGCAACCCTTCAGCATGGTGGCCCCCATCATGGTTGTAATACGTCACCGCGGCAACCTGTAGGGCCCAGCAGACCACAAAGAGCGACACTAACGACATGATCACATGAGCTGCTTTGCGCTCAGTGGACACGTGTTTGTCCAGCTCCCCGTGGCTTCCTCCCTGCTCTCCTCCCGAGGTAACGGCTCGAATGTGTTTAGCAAGAGCATGAAGCGTAGCCAGGTTGGTGCAAACCATCAGCACCAGTGGCAACACCTCGTTAAGTGCCAGTGAACTGGAGGCGAAGGCTGCACCCTGCTCATTGGAGGGAAACTCCCAGACACAGCCGAGCAGAGGCCTGGTGGTGCAGCTGATCACCATCAGCTCCACAGTGGCGTTTCCATGGACATGAGTGCTATAGACAAGAGCTGGAATTGAGAAGACCAGGTTTGCCCCCCACACCAGGCCCAGAACGATCCAAACCCGACGCCTCTCCCTCTGATGTGCAAGAGGTCCAAAGGTCACTCGCTGTCGCTTTAGGGTGGTGCAGTGGAAGACGCTGAGCGCCAGAGTCACCCAACAGCCCACAGCTCGCCACCACACCCACAACAGCATGAAGACTCTGCACCAGCCCGGAGACAGAGACACATCTAGGCCCAGGTCGGACACGAAGATGGGCACTGTGCGAAAAAGTGAGGTCAGCAGATTGGCCAGTGACAGGTGCACCAGAATAGTGTCAGACGGGGGAAGTCTCCGCGACGGACTCTCAACAGCTGACTGAAGCACCTGAGAACATAAGCAAGACTCACTGAGGACAATCCCACCTGAAACACTGAGCTCAGATAGCAAATACAATATTCTCTTTCATCTCACCACATGGATGACCAAGATGTTTCCCAGGATTCCAGAGAAGACCAAGAGCCCAAACAAAATAGCGTCTACAGTGAGGACCTCTGACATGGTATCATCCTCTACATGGCGACATATTTTGCCTTTTCATTGAGTCTTGACATGCAGCTCTACTGCGGCTGCTGCTAGTCCTCATGCTGTTTTATAGATGCACGTACAGACAAACAAAGCATCTGCTGGCCAGGCTTAAGGTCAATTTGATCGAATATGTTGATGCTATGAGTGAACATGCAAGGGCAGGCATTTTCCACGTTTACCTTCTGCATCAAAGACCAAACGCAACAGCACAGCTGTCTCCTGACATGAATGATCACATTAACATGTGTGGATTATTGCTATTCATTGTGTTCACAACAGCCTGTTCCCATTAAAATTATTGCACTAATCATCAATTAACTCAGTTCTTGAAATGCATTTTTTAAGGGACAAATGATCTGTTTCATATGTTCCACCAGTTATTCTTAATGTCCAAAAGCTTAGCAACATTACATCAGCTAATGTCAGACCATCAGAGTATGCAGCCATCCGATTAACTGCAGATCACACAGATTTAACCAATTATCCTCTGCCACCTCTAAGGGACAGGGGGAGGTGATTCGGGCCCACTGATGCAGCATTTTTTCTCCTATTAGTCAGCAATTCCTGCTCTCCCATGGTACTAATTGTTTACTGGGTTGCCAAGTTTCTCTCATGGGACAAGGCAATTATTGCTAAGAATAATCTCAAATAAGCACTGTTTAATTAAATGTATTATAGAGAACATTGATGCATCTTGATCGCACATTTTCCACTGTGCTTGAGATCATTTATTAGTGTGAGAAGAGATAATTTATATCATAAAAAATTAAACTTTACATAAAATATAAACGTAATAAATAAATATTAATTGCAGAAACTGACTTAATTAAAGTCATGTTATAGTCATGTGTTGCTTTAAATGGATCTATCCCCTTTATATGTCAATATCACAATTACTACAATAAGTTTGATAGTTAAAATAAAAGATCTTTGACTTTTTCTTCTTTTGACCCTAATTTCTACCATTTGTTAAAAAGAAAACACATGCTGTTCTCATAGTGAAAATGTCAACTCATTAAATCTATAAATGCAAGTTTTAAATACAGTAAGTGTCAGATTTGTGTGATAAGTCTCCTCCTGCAAGACGGACAGAAAGCAATGAATCAAAAACTGAGTGCACAGATTAGAGGCGTCAGATTTAACTTTAACACATTAACTTTGCGTAGCCACACTGATCTCCACAACCTTGTGTCAGTGCTGAAGAAAGGTCTGCCATTCTGATATAAGGGGAAAAAACACTCTAGCTTGTTTGCATTTCCTTAAGCCAGTCACAGTTGTCTCATGGGGGAACACTGCAATAGTTGTCCAATGGCAGGCTCTTCAAAAGTCAAAGGTCAATACGTAATCCTACTTTGGTGTAACTTTACCACTTGCAAAATATGAATCTGTGTTTTCTGACTTTGAACTTCACCTGAGAGCACCTTGAGAAACTGATTTACAGAGACAGTAAAAAAATCTGGACCAGAAAGTGCCATTGCTTAACATGAAACACTTATGTTAGATTTGGTATTTGACAAGTTTTTAATTATTGGAGAGATGTATTTGTAATTTGTAGATAGATAGATAGATAGATAGATAGATAGATAGATAGATAGATAGATAGATAGATAGATAAATAGATAGATAGATAGATAGATAGATTACCCAAAGTGGCCAAAATATGATGATTATAGAGGACTGGTATTGTTATTGTTTTTTACTAAATAACTTTGACTATATCTAGGCAAGATTATATAAAAAATGTTATCTCTTTGGGACCATACAATAAATGTCATGTTAATAAAGAATAAAGAAAAAGATGGGTTTTTTTCACACAGATGGACCGAGCATGCGCTGTGATCTGCTGTGTTCCCTGCCTGGATGTGGGAGACCTGCAGGTGACCGGCTCAGGTGGGATGCAGGTTAAAACCCTCCATCCGTTTGCGTCGCCAGGACTCTGGTTGTTGCCTGTGTTATTGACAGATAGGCCTACCTGAAGCACTGTGTGGGATGATGACTCACGACCCGACAGCTGATGACTACAAATATTTTGCGCACGCACCCACGCTCCCAAGCCCTCCGTGGCGCGCGCACCTCCACGTGCACTCTCACACAGCGGGCATCAAAGCCTCTACGTCAAGCCAGACAGGAAGAAGAAAGCAATTCTGATTGCACGATAGCCGGATCCTCACGTCCCACCGAACCAAGTAAGTGATTTTTATAACTGCCTGCGAGTCGGAAGCCGCACCACAGTGACTTTTACCACCATTACATCTTTATTGACATCATCCTGCAAGCTTATCCTATGCAAGGTCATACTCGAATCTCTACCTCACTGCATGGCCGCATGATTAAATGTTATTTCTGTCGCAGATGCATAGACGCTCCACTCGCCCATGGACGCACTACCCTACTTAACACGGATTTCGTTTGTGTGCACTGAGGCAGAGCTGATCTTATGGCAGACACCAGCGCACCTTGTACCATCGCTCGTTTGATCCATTGTGAGAGAAAATAGTTCGACGAGAGGGAAGTGAGATGAAAAGCCAACAACGACCATCACTGCTCGCCTTGTCGGCACTCCTGCTCTGCACATTATACCAAACAGCTGGGTCAAGCAGATCTCCTCGCAGCAGCTCAGCCTCATTAACATCATCAGCAACATCCCCATCGGAGGTGAGAGGCAGGAATAATTTAGGGACGACCCAAAACTGGCTAAAACAGACTAACGTCAGTTCCAGTGATGGCTACAAAAGTAGGCCATCACCAAAGCTAAAAGAGGTAACAGGCCAAGAGAACAGTTTCTCTCTCAACACCAGCAGAACCAATATTTCTACTGTGATATCTCAAAGGTCTGGCAGGGCACCAAGCTGGAGCACAGAGGAAGGGGTGTCACCACTGTGTGCATATCGAGTTATTGAGGGAGGCATCGGGGGGCAGCTGTATTTTCGACACACACTGCCTGGTTTCAAGTGTCAGAAGGTAGACTGCAGGAAAGTGGTGTCCGTGGGGAATCTGGTGGCAAATATTCTAATCAATGGCAGCGTACTGTTACAGTGGACCTATGAGGGAGAATCCACGATGACCAGCCGAGGCCTGAATTACAAAGAGACTTTAGGTGGTCGAAAGAGGAGTGAGAATCCTGGGAAAAATTTTACAAGAGAGGAGACTCTAAGTTCAAACGCTGTTTTCGGGGGCAGACGCCGCAGACGACGAGGCTTTGAGCTGAGCTGCTGGTGGAATGGAAGTTATACCCAGTTTGAGTGTGCTGGTGTCCATCTTGGGTCCGGCTGCAGGGACTTTCTCATGACTGAGCTTCACGAGAACATCCCATACCGCATCTGCCTGCACCCTTTGGCCCACTCAGATCCAGCTCAGAAAGCAGACCAGAGGGACTGTGTAGAGTTCACCCTGCCACCATCCGGCATGCAGGATATTGTGATTGCCATTACAACCGTTGGGGGAGCTATTTGTGTGATGCTGGTCATCATTTGCTTGCTGGTGGCATATATCACCGAAAACATCATGAGCCCCAACACGCAGCATACATACTCCTACCGCACTCACTCGCACCACTGATGCTTAATCGAATCCAAGATGCACTGCTTAACAATTAAAATGACCTGCACTTAACATTCATGATGACCATTTCTAATCTCACAACCATGATTACTCTTTTTCAGTATTAGTTCATTTTAAAGAAGCCACATGATATACACGTCCTGTTATGACTGAAATGAAGCACAATCAACTGTGGCTCTGCAAATAACATGCCTTGTCAACCTCTAGGAGGATGCACTGAACCAAATGTACTGATACCCTTACTATTATACAGTAGTTTACTGTGTCATGTTTCTTTTCAAGGTTGTCTTAGACTGAGTCTGTCTGGCAGCATTTATACAGCAATACAATGAAATTGCTCTAACAAAAGCTGTTGTTTTTTTTTTTGCTAAATGTGCAGCTTCAGTGTCCAGATTGACCCTATTTTTGCTCGGGACACAAGAAAATAAAACTTAACCGAATAAAATTTTCCACTTTACCATCATTCTAGTTTTGCTTTAAGGTCTACATTCAGTATGTGTTTGTATGATTTTGTGAAGGGCAGTCCAATCTGGTGTACAACCTCTGAATACTGTGCCAAACATCTTGAGTTAGAGCGCCTTTATGTCCTGCTGTGAATCAATAAAGTATCATGAGATCATTTGTAATAATTAACAGCTGTCCTTATTCTTTCCCTTTTCTGTCAGTGTCTGTGTGTGTTTGTGTGTGTGTGTGTGCGTGACACAGAGTAAGTTTCATATCACCAGAGAAGTTACCAACAAGAGACACGAATTTGAAATATCTGTATAAGCACATATATTTGCTTCTTATCTGATGCAGGTCAATTGCAAAACAGAAAATAAGGATTGATCCCATTATTAATCTTTTTTGTTCCAACTGGGCTCAAGTGTGCACTAAAATATGAGTCGATATGGATAACTTGCAGCCAGACTCCTTGTACGCGCACCCATGTTCAGCTAAAAAAGATTATTTTGATATTGCTATTTTGAGAGAAATATCAATGTTTGGCAAATGAGGCACATTTAATCAAATTCAAAGCAGTTCATTACTTTAATGCAAAAATCGTATGCAACTCTAATAGTTCCATAAAGCCTGCATATGGATTTTCAACATTGCCAAAAAATGTCAAATACACTCAGAGTTACAAAACCTTAGACTGTATGAAAGAATAAAAAATCCAGTACGTTTTACAGCTGACAAAACATCCACAGGGATGTAGAAGAATGTGCAGGCCTACAACCTTTAAAAAAAAACAGGAGGGTAGAAATATTTGCAAGAAAAGAGCAAATATGCAATTGACTGGACCTGATTTGTGGATGGGGATGCAATAGTGTACACATGAAAATACTGGTAATAAATAAAAACTAACGAAAGTGTCAGTGTTATCGGAAATTACCTATAAATATATACTTCATCTGCTTAAGACTACAACCCTGCTTAAGACTACAACCACTGCCGTATGACATTCACTCTTGTATCAGAGTTTGACTGTTTTTGTGCTTTGGCTTTTTCACTCAGATGTGTTTTAGCAGAGGTGTCAGTATTTACCTGTGTCAACAAAATGTTATCTTAAGTTTGACTCTATTTGGGAAAGATGTCTTGTGTGTTCTCGTGGTCTCGTTTACAATCGTAAAAATACGACTTTTAAGGACAATCATGATTTTTTCACCACATATTTGTTTGTTGACGTCAACGCTACGTCGCTAGATTTCTCGGCGTGACAAGTAGGAAACTCCGCCCACAAATTACATCACTTTATAAAGCTGTATTCAACGAAAAGACCTCCGCCATTTTAACTTCCTGCATCAGTAGACGATCAGCCACTCCTATAGTATTTATTCACGGAACGTCTTGTTATTTAGCGTAACATAGGGGTTTGTCTTGTTTATTTTTCTCTCAGGGATCAAACTAACTACCTCTGTTAGTTTCTTACAGCTTGTTTCTGTTAGTTTCAGCCGGAGAGTCGCAATGCCGAGCCACACGCTGCGTGTAGCGGTTGTGTGCTCGAGCAACCAGAACCGCAGTATGGAAGCGCACAGTATCCTCAGGTAAAGATGAGCCGCCGGGAGGAGAAGAAAAGGGGAAACGACCATGAAGTGAACGAATTGTGTGCGGTGTCGAGCCGTTTTCTGGGCCGGTCAAGAGCCAAGCCGACACAGTGACTGACAGTCCGTCGGGCCTGGGCACATTTAACAATGGACTCGCTCCTCCTCGGTGTCAAACCGGGGCTGCGGGGTGTTTTAAACGCTGGTTTCCGATTATGTTCCAGGTTTGCGGTTGCGTAAAGCAAACGCCCGTAAAGATTGCTTTTCTTTCGGACAGATACAGAGCTTTCATAACACCATCTTAAGTTATTAGGTTGTCTTTTTTTTTTCTCTCCCCCTTTTTGTTGACAAGAGCGCCCCCCTGTAGCGAATATTCCGGAAGGGAGTAACTGCAGCCACGCCACAGAGGGTGGTTCACCAGCTCTGTTCAGTCCACTCGTTCACACGCCATTTCTACATTTATTGTCGAGATGTGTTGGTTTTTTTTTTAATCCAAATATGTGTACTGATTTTTGGGATTTTCTAGAAATTTTAAATCTTTCTTTCTGGAGAACTTCCGTTCATAAAAAGGATTTACAGCCAAAAAAACCTCTTGGTCACCCCTGTGGACAGCTGAAATAAAGTTTGAAAAAATTCACTAACATGCTGTAAAATGTCAGTTATGCTCTTAATAGGTAAAGTCTTGAGCAAACAATGACACAGCACAGAAGATACACAACTGGAAATGGGCCCACACTCGTATAGTGTGCTGTGATGTCTTAATTTAGCCTGTGACTCATAACAAGGACAACATTAAATACATGCACTTTAGATCTTGTGGATGCAACTTCAAAGGATGCCATGCACTCTTGGCATGGCCAGGGGCTGATCACCACATTCTGCCTGTATTTAATGTTTTGTTGTATCTAGTGGTGTTGCCAGAAATAACATTAAAATTTTCTGTCTTGTTCTTTTTTCATCTTTGCAGCAAACGTGGATTTGATGTGCGTTCATTTGGGACGGGGTCTCATGTGAAGCTACCCGGTCCTGCCCCGGATAAGCCAAATGTGTATGACTTCAAAACAACATATTTACAGATGTACAACGACTTGGTCCGCAAGGACAAGGAACTGTATCCCATCTCGCTCACTTCTGCACACACCCAAACACACCCAAACACTCACACACACAGAGTATACCTGGAAGCCAGATAAGTAAAAAAAATAGCCCGTGTGTTTTGTTTAGATAATAATGTTAGTGGGTGTTCTTGCACGTGTGACAGTGTTTGAGTGGCACTGCTGTTGGGACTGCACTGATTGGTTAATCACATGCAGGTATTTTGAAGTGTGTGACATATATGCTTCATTAAACCTTTTGAAATATGGGAAAGTGAGTGGAAAAACACCTTTCAGTACAACAGTCATGAGACAGTAAGTGCAATCCAGTGAAGTTTTTTTGTTGATAACATTAGATTTTATCTATACTGTCTTTCTAAATCCTGTCTTACTTGCAGTGTTGAACAACTGTATTTGTGAGGGTCTTTAGGTTACCTCTGCTGTTCCTCTCCAGTGCCATTTCCTTGGTATTCTGGTGTCACAACAGACATTTTGCAGTTTTAAGTACCACAAGTAAGTTAGACGGAAAATATTTTGTTTTCTTTCAGGACCCCTCACTTGTCTTTTGTAATTATTAATTGGTAATCAGATTGTTAGTGCATCAGTAATAAATGCTGCAAGTTTTTTAGGGGGGAAATTTTAAAAAGAAAATGACAAGAGAACTCTTATGAGCAAAAAGCAAACAAACACAAAAAACCCACACAAATATCACACAAGTAGACAATGCCAACTGAGGAAAACAGAACCAAAGGACATTTAACATTAGCAAACAAACAAAACAACAGTTAAGTTGGTTTCCCAGATAGGGAATACGGTAAAGTAGAAATTGAACTATGACTTTTGATCCTATTTTAGAAACTAGTTTAATGAGATACTTGTTTTTGATTAGTGCTTTAAGAAAGTAAAGCAAGATCAGTTGTAATCACTTGTGGTGTTCCTCTTGGCAAGGTGTTTTGTATATGCACATATTACAAAAATAAAAAGACCTTAATATACACTGCAAATAGCCTGTTAGTTGCCAGAGAAGTAAAAACTGCAATAGTCTGGAATAGTTTCCACAGCACTCTCTATTTACAGAAACAGTCACAAAAAGTTTGATTTAATCAAAATTATTGCAGTTAATGCTCCTGTCAATAAATACTTACTGGTGGTATTTTGTAGTCTTCATTTAAGTAGTGGAGTTCAAGTAATCCATGTCTTCACTATCGGTTGGTAATCAGATGTTAAACCTTCTCCTTTGGGCTGCTTTTATTCCCTGAACAAGTGTTTTTTTTTAGTTTAGTTTTTTAAAGATAATAGAATTTACTGATCTATTTTCAAGACTGCTCCTGTAGCATGTCAAACAAAGTCATCCTAATTATTATGGTCAAGTAGTACACTTCAGTACATTTAAAAAATATCTAGGCTTTAGAGTAGGAGTGATGTGCCTGACCAAAACTTGCTGTCATGCCATTGTTAATAATATAACTCAAGTGCAGATGAAAATGTTGACAACCCACGGTAGGTTAAGAAGTTAAATTTTAATTTCTGCATATCAAAGGTGCCATGATAAATTGTACTCTAGATGTCCATTTAATCCTAATGTAATAGACACCAGACAGACTGATGATGTACAGTATATGCTGACTTAACTATTTCTGTATTTTTTACAATTTTGCATGCATTTCTTGAAAAAAATATAGTTGACTATTACATACAATTTACCATAGTTGTTGGTCTTCATTTTCATATGTTTTGTAGTGTTTATCAGTATGGCCATAAAGTGAAAAAGCAGCACAAACTTGGAATATGTTTTGTAAACACAAAGAATTATACCAATTACTTGCCTTAAGGACAACAAATGTTGGCCTTCTAGTATCAGATCAGCTTGTTAATAATATTACAACTTTGTCAAATGGATTTATCAGGGTAAAAAGTTTTGCATTTTACTGACTGATACTGCTCTAAAAAACCCATCTTCTATTTAACTTTTGTCATTAAAGTACTAAAGAATGTTAGTCTTTTTGCATACCACTAGAGGGTGCTGCAATTTGCCTCATGCAAAGGCTTACTGACACCATGTAAGTGTGTGCCTCACCTTGCAAGTAAAATGTGTAGTCTCATTGAATATCTTACTGTTTCATGCTTACTGGGTGTCAACAGACATTTTTCAGTGTCCTGGTGATTGAGATCCTGTTTCTGATGGTGTTGCATTATCTTGAATTGTTTCTGTTACTCCTGCCGTGTTCCTTGACCTCCCCACTCTTCAGATACACACAGAATGGCATCCTGCACATGCTGGACCGCAACAAGCGCATCAAATTAAAGCCCGAGCGCTTTCAAAATTGCAAGGATAAATTTGACCTGGTCATCACCTGTGAAGAGAGAGTCTATGATCAAGTGCTGGAGGGTAAGGCTCCTCAGAGGGATTGTTTTTCACTGAAAAGATACAGTTTGTAATTTAGAGCCCCTTGCAAAAAACATTGTTTTGATACTATGACACATTTGGGAAAGCTCTCATAATCACATTTTCACCATACAATGATTTGGTAACAGATCAAGTGTTCACTACTTCTGATTTTGTGGCACACTCGTTTTTCTTTTATCTGTTTTTGCCCACCCAGATCTGAATTCAAGGGAGCAGGAGACTCTTCAGCCTGTGCATGTCATTAATGTAGACATTCAGGACAACCATGAGGAAGCAACACTGGGCGCCTTCCTTATTTGTGAGCTGTGTCAATGTGTGAGTGTCTATTATTAAGGTTCTTAAAAGTTGTTATATATGCACCATGATCACAGTGTACAAGAAGCACAGTTTTTTTTTATTTATGACATTGTTCAAAGATGAAATTTGAATTATCACGGTGAGTTCTGCAGTAAATGTACATTACTATGAGTTAATTATAAATATTATAGACTCTGAGACTTAAGGGTGCATTATCTGCCACCAAATACATTCCGAAAAGTGAGAGTCACCTACAATCTGGTGAAAATGCTGCCAATTTTATACACGATTCATAATTGCTTAACAGAGATTGATTTAAGTTCACTTGGATGGGGTCTAATGTGAAGCTACCTGGTTCTGCCCTGGATAAGCCCAGTTTGGATGACTTGTTGTGAAACAGCTTGATCTGCTAGAACAATGGGGAAACTACATGCAAGAATTTTGAAATTTGCTACAGATGAGCTTCATTAAAATTTAGTACAGGGGTGGGAATAAAACACCTTGAAATGCAAAAACCACGAAACAGTTAGTGCAATGTGGTTAAGATCACAAAGTGTAACATCTTGTTGAGACCATTGGATCCTTCAAATCAAGCCTGTGTTTTGTGTCAATAAGGACCTTCATGTTATTACTGTTTTCCTATCAAGTTTTTCATTTTTAGTTTTAATTTCAGTGGTGACATAATGAAAAAACAACTAATTTAATAAAAGGGTTCAGTAGATTAATAAATCATTTGAATATTATTTTGAGTTTATTGGTGCAAATCAATTATTACAAGCTGTGTGTGTCTAACGTGCTTCCTCCTCCACCTCTGTAGATCCAGCACACTGATGATATGGAGAATGAAATTGATGAGCTCCTACAAGAATTTGAGGAGAAGAGCAACAGGCCTTTTCTCCACACTGTCTGTTTCTACTGATATACGACAGAAACTTGCAATAAACAGACCCAGATCACAAGCAATCAAAAAAATAGCATATAGACAAACACACACAGACAAGCGCTTCATGCTCCTCAGTGATCTACAACACAGTACAAACACATTGTGTGCCTACATCACCACACAGTCACACACACACACAGCTTTGGGTCAGGACCTAACAAATGGCTGCTGTCGGACATATTGGTGATGATGGGTTTTTCCTCCAATGCAGAGGATGGACTCGCTGCTCTCGCTCTGCCTTTATTTCTCCAGATCAAGGTCAGACCAAGGTCCTCCCTCCATCCCAGTCCAGTGAAATCACTCAACATTGTCTCCTCAGGGAGAGCCATAACACCCACACCCCTGATTTAGTAACTTCTTTAATAGTCCTGATTTTGTTCAGATGCTAATTTTTTTTTCCTCCAGATTATATATAATTGTGATTGATTTAAGCATATATGTGAGATTTTTATTCCTGATCTGGGACAGTGTAAGTGCGGAGGAGAATCAGTTGAAATGAATGTGTTTTTGTGCGACCATGTGTTGTAGATTAGGATTAAGTTAATGTGGGTGGGCTAGTAAGAATAACCAAACCTAGACCTCTTTGAGGATCTCCTCCAGTCTGTTTCCAGTATAATGTGTTGATTCATATTTAAACTTGGATATGCTACTTTTCAGGGCATAGTATTTTTTCTTTTGTAAATGTCAAAGAATTGAAGCATTGTAACTATTTGCAAACTGCGAGCTCAGAGTGCCTGAATTTTCTGTATGTACATATGAATCCAGTAAAGAGAAAAATGTCTCTAAGAAACATGTAATGACTCCTTATTTGTTTTGTGATATTCATGGTGGTTTAATGCATGCATTCATTCAAGGTTGAAATGGGTATTATTTTACTAAACTATAACTATTAACCAGAGAATGCAGTTTCTGAAGAAATTGTGGTATATATGAATGCTAAAAGCTGAGAGCTGAATGGTCGACACTGTGCTGCAGTACTGGCCTTAATAGCCTAATATTATCAATAATGTTGGATATTATCAAAAATGTAATCAAGATGTAAAATATTAATGTTTGTTGAAAAGCTGATACTAAGCTGCTATGCTGCTGAAAAGCTCAATATGTAAGATGAACATTTGAATATTTGTTGAAAAAATGATGCCAAACTGCATTGCTGTCTCAAAAAGTTGGATAATCTGAATAATGAAAGAGAATTTGAGGAAAATTTTAACATTTGTTAAAAAAGCTAACACTACACTGCAGAACTGGCTTAACTTAGTAGAAGCAACTTAGATACAAATAGTGGTTACAAAAGGTAAAATAATTATGAACGATTTCTAGAACGGGAGACCTCGCACACCTTAAGTCTTGATTAAGTTTTAATATCCTGAATTTTCTGAAGCTATCTATCTATCTATCTATCTATCTATCTATCTATCTATCTATAAATACACACATACATACATAAATACATACACACACACACATACACACACAAAGTGTAGGCCACTAAAAAAATGAAAAAACAACTAATATTGAATGTTGAAGCCAATATTTCTTTGACTTCGGTAAAATTAAGTTGAATAGCTAGCCTCATATTCCATAATACTCCATCTATCCGAAGTATCATTGTTTAAACAAGAAAAACACGTGGTAGAATTTAAAAACCCTAATGAACGACGTCATCATCCACGTTGACAACGTCAGTTTAAAAAACAGTATTTCGAATTTAAACAACTGTCAGAGCTAACGTTACTGTTGCTAAAACTCAGAAAAGTAACCACTGACAACTTGAACATGAACGAACCAAACAGTGAACTATTAACCACCTGCGATTAAAATCCACCCCGGCTCTCCCCAGCGGTGTGTGCACGAGGACCGGAGAGGGGAGGACCAGGTGGATGTAAACACACCGACAGCGACCCAGAGGCTCCGGGGATCCCTTGCATGGTCTTACAGTATCTGTAAGCAAACAGAGGAGATATGAAGATAACTTACCATGATCGATATTGTCTAGTCTTAAAGACCTTTCCCGGCAAACGAACAGCCTATATCGATATCAATTAACGTTAGATGTTTATTAGCAGTTTAACATATTTTTGTCGTTATGTTTGAAGTACTAACGTTACATCGTTGTGGGACGTATGTCAGTTTATATACAGTAGTGTTATTGTTTTGTTTCAGACTGAAACACTTCTGATGAACATGAATGCCATTTTTTATCGCTTCAACAACTTAATTTTGCTGTTGGTGCGAGGGAAGGACCATGTCTGCGACTGCACGTGTGGACGGTAAATAACAGTCTAACCCTGTACTGAAGATCTTTTTTTTTTTTTTTTTAACTTGCTTTGTTGTCAAAAGTGGACAGTAAACTCCGAACATGCTAATCCATTTCAGTAAGCCTTAGGTCTCACACTGTTTCCTATGAATCCCACCATGAATCTCAGGCAGGCATTTTTCAACTGATTTTCAGTTTTGAATATTAATATTTATTACCCACAGGCTATTTTAAAAAGACTGTGAGCTGAACACACCTGTTCGCTTTGGTTTGTGTGACTTCAGGCAGTGTGTTTGGTTGTATTCCAACCTATGATCTGTTTAAGCCCAGAGGTCATACAGACCTGCAATGTGATGTCTCAGTTACAGACTCCATTCTACTTTACTGTAGCAATATGATGCAGCAACATATTAGCAATTACATTAGCTGCTGTCAGATTCTACATTTATATGCTTTTTGTATCGCCAATGTTTACAAAATAAGAATTTTTCTGTTGTACTGTCTTTCTAAACCAGAGATTATGGTATTCTCGACACTTTTTCAATTATTGTGGCTTTTGTTTAGGCTGTCACATACTAATTTATAGATTATAAGATGAGATGTGACTGGGTAGTTTACAGTTTCTGCTAATTACTTACCCATTAAATGCCCCAGCTAAGAGTGCACCTCATTATTATTGATCAAGACATTACCTCTCTTGTAAGCTCATAAAATGCATGTAAAGGATATCAGATTAAAATCCAATTACTACACTAAAATCTTTAGTTTTTTAAATCATAAAAGTGGAAATACTAATAGTATACTCAGCAAACTAGTATCCGGAGATATCAGATTTTTTTTTTTTTTTTTTTGGTATTCTGTCTTTTAGCATCATGGGTACATTTTTGTCCACTGGCACTGTTGTCTCATTACATTTCTGTGTCTGAATCTCCCACCACTTGCTACTGATCTGTGTGCTACAGGCATCAAGTCTATCATGTTGTTCCATATGATGAGGCCCAGACCATGGTTGATTCAAGCGGAAACCACTTTTTAAGTGGCACTTTGAGTCCACAGGAGATTAATGTGATAACTGGACTGCTCTTGGGCCTCTGCATTAGCTGGTTTTTGCTGTGTCTGGATAGATTTTGGCTCTCAGCTCTCAATTACTGGAGGGCATACAAGATGATTGGTGAGTAGAAAGACAACTGAAGCTGAACTTTATGTGGTGAAAGGTATGAGCTCTTGAAGAAAGAGCCCTTGCAGTGATTACACAGTATACGGCAGTGTATGTTATTTGTTTGAGCTGGAGAATTCATGTGCACACCACAGCGAGCTAATCAACTTTTGAAAGAACATATTTTGTGTGGAATAAGAGGGTGGCATTAATTGATGAGTGCAAACAAATGGCTCCTTTTTTATTTCCATTCATCTTTTCTGGAATTAAATGTGTGTAAAGGCATGGACCACTCCCTTTATACTTTCATCCACAAACATATGGTAAATGTATACTCAACCCTCAAACATAATCCAGCCTTCACATGTAGAGTCTTAATACATCCACATATTTTACTCTGCTGCCATCAAAATTTGATTTTTTTAAAATTAAAATATCTTTTCCATACTAGAAAGCTAATTTCCAAAGTCATGTCTTTCTCCACAAAATTCATGTCATTTATTCCCTTCACCTTACACACACACACACACACACACACACAGCACACTCATAGAGAAAAACACAAACAAACTTAAAAGCCTTTATCCAGTTCAGTTTCTCTGTTCTTTTTTTTCCAGATGTGGAGTTCTGCTGCCCACGGATGTCCAAATTCATCAGAAAAAGGGGCTTGCTCAGGGGAAAGCCAAAACACATAGGGGACTCCACAGGAAACAATGTGCACATTGATCAAGATGTGTACTACAATGATAATGATTAAAATTTGAATTAAATTCAGTAGTTACTGGGTGTGTTGTGTTCTGTTTAGCAACATTATAACCTTTACTGGTCTGATTGCATCCAAACACAACTTTATTTTTGAAAAATAATTTTTTTGGCCATTTTAAGTATTTACTAAAGAGTGTACAATTGAGAGACAACAAAAAAAAAAAGGTCTCCAGCTGGAATTAAACCAGGGGTGTTATGAGTACAGAAATATACAGTCAAAAATCCTCACCCCGACCAGCCTTCTGAAATCCCTGCTCGGAGAACCGTCCTTCCACTGAAGCAGAACCAGGCTTGAGTCAGAACAGCATCTGACCTGAGAGTCCCTCCTCAGCCCGTGAACAACCTGTAAAGAACCAGAAAGCAAAGCCGTCAGTCATCGCCAACGAAAAGAACCTAAAGAAGAAATTCCAAAAGAGAAGCTCATTACAGGAGTTTATATTAATGTGGAGGTGACTGACAGAAGTGTAAACACTCAGAGTGGCTATCAGGAGATCAAATGAGTACAAACCTTTAGCAGTCCACCATTTTCCTACACAAGCACTGATGTGAGAAAGGCTAATGGAGGGTTACCTCAGGAGAACCTCTAGCCTCCACCTTTTGCCCCAGGCTACTGATACAACAAAAAGGAAAAAAGGTGACAGTCTGCACAATGAATATTGAGAACTTACAAATTCTTATCGACAATGTTCTGTTTCAACCAAATAGTGGCTCACCTGAAAAATATCTTGAAGATCAAAAAGCTGCAAATTTCAATCATTAAGGCAGTGATTGACGATTTCTGAATTTGTATTTCTGATAAATCTAATGTTAAGAGCGGCAGCCAAACGGAAAAGCCTCATTTAAAGATTAGAAATGTTGATGACAGCACAGACGAATCTACCAGCACTTGTAATCTAACTAAATAATGCACTATTACTCATTTGTCTGATTATTTCAAAAACCAAAACCTATAAACAATTTGCCATTGTATGGGGGTTAAAGTGCTGTTGTACAGTGTAATGAAGCAGTGAAGTCTAAGTTGGCTTACTCTAACTCTAGCCTGTAATAAAGACTTGTCACTGTTTATGAAAAGCTAAGCTGATACCCGGCTGTGGAAGCACTATGTTGTTGTATTTATTTTGAATTGCAAAATTGTGTTTAATAGAAAGTTTATATGTATAAACCAAGAGTAGAGAGGAGCGTGAAGCGAAAAAAAAGTTCCGGGTGATGCGGCGCGCAATTATCACATCCGGGTCTTTAGACGCATCTCTGCTGCAGACTTACTTGCAGCATAATTCTGGCCAGTTCAAATGATAGAAAATGCCAGACTATTGTGCTGCTGTTGGATGTTCTAATCAAAGAAGTGCCGATTCCAAGGAAAAGGGAATAACATTTCATAGGTGAGAAGTTATGTCACAGTTTTACTGTTACGCTTGTGTTGAATTAAACATATGACTGAAAGTAAACATTTGAGAGATACGTCTTTGACGCCGCCATCTTGCGGCGGGGTTCTGGTCAGAAAATGTGATATTTCGTGCCGTTGTTGGATAATCTTTAGAAGGAAATGCCAAAAAACGGGAGAGGAAACACTATTTCTCTGGTGAAAAGTTATTTCAGGATTTTTGTTGTTGCGAACGTGCTAAATTTGCTTTTACACAGTCATCCTTATTTTAATATAACATCGACTCAGGGCTCCTGTCCTAACCTTAAAAACTAACCTAACTTATGTAAGGTGACGTTAAGATTTCTTTAATCAGTGTCTATATATCAGTAAATGCAAATATTAACATTTAAGATGTTCTTAATTATCTAACGTGGGTATAAAGTGTTTACACCTGTTACATAGTGCCCTTATCAGTAAAATGTAAAATATTACATTTGCTCATTTTAGTTATATTTCAAATAACTTAAGGTGCAAATATTTTTTAAAGTACAACATGGCGGTTTTTACTCTTAATTACGCCAAAAAAAATATATGTATTAAGAGAAGTTCATCAGTATTGGTGTACTGCTCCAATCAACAACAGCGGGCAATGTGATATATCCAATATCTGTATGTATCTATGAGGTGAAGTGACTGTCTGGATACTAAGTTAAGTATACTAATTTATGTCACATTAAAAAAAGAAAAGAGTAGAAAAAAGTACTATTTTTAATACAATGAGTAAATGTATCAATAAGATTTTGAAAGTCATCAGTTCTTAGCTCTACGTATTATTTTTTCTTAAGTAGTGCTTAGTTCTTTACCTCCAAGTGTTTGTTCAAAGCTGTTATATTAAGCTAAGTTGACACATTTGTAGTGCCTTAATTGTAGATACAAACAAATTCAGAGTTTTATAGTATTTTCATATGGACTTGTTTTGTTTTTAGGTTCCCAAAAGATAAAGTTAAAAGACGAGCATGGAAAACAGCCCTACGAAGAAAGGATTTCGAGCCGAGTGACCGCACGGCCCTCTGCAGCTGTCATTTCAGGCCCGAGGACTTTGACATGACTGGACAGACAACCCGTCTAAAGGAAGGAGTGATCCCATCTGTTTTTATATTTTCTGACCGTCTTCGTAAAGTTAGTCCCATTGGCAAATTGTTGCTATGCAAATAATGTCCATATAGTCTTAATCTCTCACTGATGGCCACTCAACCCAAAAATTTTTTTGACTATCAACTTCAACTTATCTGCAGGTGCCCTGTAAACCCAGGTTAAGCAGAACGTCACAAAAAGCTGCTGCAGATGCTGCTGCACAAAGTCAGGATGTTAAGGTTCAGCTGTCAAAGCACCCTGAGGAGTCAGTCTCAGTGAGTGTTTTAAACTACTTTCTAGGATGCTTGGCTTTTGAATATATTATAGCGTAATCCATAAAAATGAAGAGAATCTTTTTAAATTGCAATTAATATGTTTCAGGATCATCAGTATGCCCTTGACCCAGTTACAGTAAAGAAAAAGTTGATTGAGGCTCAGGAGAGGGTTGAGAAGTTGCAACGCATCTTAAGGAATGCGAGGGATCGGGAGAGAAGACATAAGAAGATAGTGAAATCCCTGCTTAGGAAATTAAAAGACAAGAATATGCTCACGAAGGAACTGCAGCAAGAGCTCGACTTCAGCTCTGGTGGGTTAAATTGCACACCTCCTGAATCATATGGAACAAACCTGTCAGGGGATGAAGTTCATGTTTACCAGACAGCTTTAGTCTAACCACTGGTCTGCAGTATCTCATTGAAACAACAGTTGATAGTAAACCGATTGTGAAATTATTTAAAAAGAACATTCTTTTTGAAAAGTATGTAATTGAGATTTTATCCACATAATCTCATTCTTTCATTTAAATTTTCCATCATTGTACGCGCTCAAATTTTAACATGTTTGGTATTGTATTGGTATTGTAATTAATGTATGGCTTTTTTTTTTGCTTTTTTTTTTAACTTTTCAGATCCTCTGGACTAACTCTTCAGGCTGCACCATACCTTCACCCTCTCCCAGAGGGAATTTGCTTTAACATGTCATTTACATGGACCTAAAGCACACAAATACTTAGAAGAAGCAATGACAGTGATGCTTCCAAATCCTTACAGTTTTCAAAAGTACATGTAAAAAAAATGTTATGTAAGGATGTGTCGTGATGTTTGTGGACATTATCTACTGTTTTAAAAGAAACAGGTGGATGCCAACCCCGGTTAAAAACGTTGCTCTTAAATATGCCAGAAAACAGCAAATAATAAAGATCCAGCAAGGTTTTAGTTACAGGTTCTGTATGTTACTTCCTAGAATCAATTACAATTAATTTCCCCTCTAACATGCCTAAAAAATGTCAAATCTACTTTAAATACTTAGACCCAGTCTTCAGTAATAGGTCATAAAATAAGGCACAGTTTTCGTTTGGTCCAGGCATCAAAACTCTTTGCTTTCACCAAGGCACTACAAGTTCAGTGCAGTTAACATTCATTACACTGTCATACACTGTCACTTCCATAGCCCGGTTTCAAATAGATATCTACCCTGTACGTACAGTACTAATTTAACCTCTATATAGGAATTGTACTTGGTGGCAAGTCCTGATTTTGCACAAATTTTTTTTTAAAAAGTACTTAAGTATGAAAAACAAATGTTCCTCATTTTGCGAAATGGTCCCTTTCAGGGTTTTACTGTAATATATGATGTTTTAATAACACTGTAACCCAAAAAGTCTGAGAAACACCTGCTTACTGTTAATAAAAAAACACATCTATTTAATCATTTCAACAGACACTGGGCACAACACTTGTACACTGTTCTTACAGTCTGGTTTCCATGTTAAGTGACTTTTTTTTATGATCTATACATTATGTATGAGAATGAAAGCATCTCAGGTGTCATTTGCGTTTTGAAATGTTAACAGATTATCTTCCAAAACCTGCTGAACTCATGATCTGTCACAGACAGTCCAACAGACTTTTAGACATACACTGACTAGTTAAAAGGAGGAGGACACTAATCTTTATAATCCAGGCCGCCTCACTGAACATTTTGACGGCTCAAACTGGAGTTCCATCTTTTGGAGGAGGGGATCCATTTTTCTTTTCCTTTTCCACCTTGACCTCACTGTCAGTGGAGGCAGCAGGATCAACTAAACTCTCCTCTGTTGTTGCGGCTTTTGCTTTGACAGCATCTGATCCCTCGCAGTCCAGTTCAGAGTGGGTTGGACTTTTGCTTTCTGCTGATTGGTTGCTGTCTGGAGGAGGTAGTGTACTTTCACCTTCTTGTTTTACATTCATCTCAAGAACTGGTGCGATCACCTCCTCAGCCTGAGGTGCCTCACTGACAGGCAGAATAAAGCCCATTTTTCCCCCACTGGATTTCTCCCCAGCTGGGGGGGGTGTGAGGGTCTTAGTCTGAGCCTCCTCCTCTGCATGCAGCCAGTCCATCTTCTGAACGTGCTGCTTGACAGCATCATCAACTCGGGCATCAATCATAGCCTCTGTCAGGACGCCATCTTCAGAGGAATATGCTGCTGCCTACAGGAAAACATGACAATTTAATTTAAGAAAATGAAAATCTTAAAGCATTTTAAAAAAAATTGTGAAATTAGGATTTTGAAATGACTACTTGGGTCATACCTGCCAGGCCACACCCAGCTTGGAGATCTCTCTTCCAGACATGCCCTCTGTCCGTCTCGCTATCTCAGAGCACTTTTTACCGTAGTCAAACTGTGCCAGCTTCATCCTCCTGCACAAAGCCACACACATAAAAACAAATAGCTGAGAGAGGCAAAAATAAACGATTGCTACATTGTTTTGCTAGTCTGGATCCAGTTTCTTTACATGCAGTTTTTGGAGTATTGGCGCTCAGGACACTGACTCCTAGCTGGTTGTAGATCGGCCCCCACATTTAAGCCTTTATCACACATCTGAGGCCTATGTAATTAATGCCTCAGGGATGACTCAAAATTACTCTATTTAATACATCCACATATGAATGAATAAACACAGTGAAATGAGCCTTGTTGCTTGTTCCAGGATGCAACCCTAGTGTAACTTTTTGGGGTTTTGCTCTTTTTTTAATAGCAGTGTCGTGGGAATTGTACTCACTGCCTCCCTCCAGTGGCAGGTTCCAGCACATATTTGTCAAAGTACAAGCGCACCAGCCTCTCCCTCTCCTCAAGACCAGGCAGAGCGAAATTCACAATTTCATCTATACGGTCATTTATGGCCCAGTCAAATTGCTCCGGCTGGTTACTGGCCAACACCAGCATGAATCTACAGGATTTTAAAAAAACAAACAAACAAACAGAAAACACAGGAAGCAGCTGAGTAGAAATAGACAAAGAAAAATTAAGCAAGGAGTACAACACATTCAATGCTTAAGTTAGAGCAAGAACTTTGAACAGAACATGAATAAATGTTTACTTGTTGCTCTGTTCTCCGGTACGGTACAAGAACGCATTCAAAGTAGCTCTGAGGTCTTCACTGATTTTCTCCTGCAAAAAACCAAAAGTTAATATTTTACATTAGATTAGTCAAAGAGAAATGAAAGGCGACAAAAATCTGTGTTGTTACCCAGATGGTTTCTGGGAAATGAAATACATGCAGACTTACAGTTGATCTCTTGCGAAGGAAAGCATCGGCTTCATCAACAAAAAGCAGCAATCTGCAACAGGAAAATAAACACACGATAAAAACCATTTGTTGAAATTGTATCTGTGGAGGAAAACATCACCGTTTGTGTATTTGCCTCATTTAATGTAATATGAAGAGGCTTACCCCCGTCGACTCGTAGCAGCCCAGTCAAACACTTTGTGCATGGCTGTCACACCATCACGGCCCATGGGAGCCACGTCACCACCAGTCATGATGGCATAATCCATCCCAGAATGCACTGCAAGCTTCTACTCAACACAAAAGGAACAGCCTCACAGTTAGGCAAAGCATCATTTTGGATGTATATAAATGTTTACCCCCGTCATCATTCAGTCCTTTTTCATACCTTGGCAAACAGAGTTTTTCCCGTTCCTGGGGGCCCGTACATGAGGATGTTCCTGTACAAGCCATGGTTCTGCCTAGTGTTTCTTGTTGCTATGGCGATGTCCCGCACACGCTCTTCCAAGGAGGGCTGAGAGACAGAAAAATGAATTTATATTAATAGGTTAAAAAAAACTTTTAAATACATGTCAGCTTGGGCCTTTGCAAAGATTTCACTGTCCACTTACACTGAGCACGACTCCCTCCAGGGCATCCTGAGGTTTGCTCTTTAGCCGTTTGGCCGTCTGAAAGTTTCAAGGGGAGGAACAGGAAAAGTATTGTTAGCATATTATTATCTGCAGTTAACAAAATAAGCAAAATTGCTAATAAGCTACCTTGACTGGATGCTTGATTGCCTCTCCCACAGTAAATCGAGAAGTTTCTCGCACCAGTGACGGCTTCCCAAGCCTGGCCTCTATGTAACGGCCTGCCACTGCTGTTGCGTTTCGGGCCGAATAAACTCCAACAGCTAAGAGAGTCAAACCTGCAACCTGATGGTGGAACAACAGCGAAACAGGGTTTAATGAAATGATTAATACAAATTACTTAATTCAAACCAGATTTGCAGACACCAACAGCCCATAATTTACTTGTACACTCATGGTTACTTTCTTACTCCATCTGTAGGATGTAATCACATTTGTAATACCAGAAAATGCATAAAATGTCATTTTTATTTTGTCACTCCTTTTAACATCATTACGAGGAATAAACTACATGCTTAAAACATAATTTTGTTGAGGACTCAAAGAATTTTAGGACTCAAAGATGAGAGATGGGTTTAGTTGCCCGTCACTCTTAAACATAACAACCTTCATAACAGACAGACATTCATATGCCTGTAAATATATTAATTTATTTGCATTTTTACACCTAATGAACTGTAATTTTAAAAGAGGAGATTGTGTTTCAGAGATCTTGTTGGTTTACCTAGTCTGTCTTTCTACCAGTGGCAAATTCAACTCTTACTGTGATTTCTTAGTAAAATAATAAATCATTCACTGAACTGATTGTGGATGGAAACACGTCTCACCGTGGCTGTGACTTTGTCCCAGTCTGATACAAAGGCCCTGAATCCTTCTCCAAACACAGCACCTGCAGTCCTAAAAGCAAACACCAGTTAACTGTCAAGCATGTGAGGTGTCACAAGCTGCAACAGTTAATAAACCAGCTACTTAACATATAAAACAGACCTTTCCTGTGTTGTATACTTGTACACTGGAGGCCACATTTGTTAACATCTCCGGTTTTCTAGTGTGAATTCTTACTTGATGGACTCCAGGACAGTCTGTCTGTGTTCTGCAGCCTTCAGACGGATCTGCTCGCGGATGATATCAGCATTTTCTCTCTCAACACGGGCTCGGGCTTTAGACTCAGCCTCTACACGCAAAAGCTCATTCTTGTGCCTCAGCTCCATCTCGTGCTCTATCGTTGCTATAAAATCAATGGAACAAGTACATAAATCATCATTCAATACCAACAAAAATCTTCCATGAGATCCCAGATTTAGTGTTAACAACAATGAAGCGTGTACCTTTTCTCATGGCCTCTTGTTTCTGTACAGATTCCTCCTGTTTGCGAAGGTTTTCTTCATTCAGGGCTTGCTGTTAAAATATTAAAAAAACCACAAGTTTAGTACTACGCCCCATTCAGATTCTCATATACCAAGTATGTAGTAGTTGACCTCACCTGTTGCCTTAGTTGGTCCTCATATCTCTGTCTGGCCAGCTTATCTTGATACTGAGCTCTCTACGATGGGAAAGAAAACAACCCATGGAACTCAAATTGTTCTTGTTCACTAGTACAGTCCATTTGTTTGTTTTTACTTTCAAATACAAAAATAGAGGGGAACAAAGCATTAGTGTTCTCACCGCTTGATGCTGCTTGGTCTCCTCATTCAGAGTTTTCCTCCTCTCGTCTGCCTGGATTCGAATCTGGTCACCTTTCAGCTGCTCAACTGCTGCTTCGTACTCCTGTTAGCGGACAGTAAAAAAAATAACCACTTAACCCTAACCCTAACCCAAGCAACACACTGAAGAACATTTAAATATATGCAACCACATGGTCAACATGACTGTGCCAGTAAAGTCTTAAAAAAACAAGGAAGTAGAAACACATGGGGATATTAAACCTTTAAGTAGTAGATGACATATGCCAAGACAAGACGGAATTTAACACTTCATTTATAGATTATCTAAAATAGATAACTCTGCACTCGCTCAATCATTACTTCATTATAGACACAGACACACACACACACACACACTCACACACACACACACACACACACAAACTGCATCAGTAATGCCACATTGGCATGCAGAATATAGAAAGCTCTTTAATAAATGGTCATTTGATAGATAAAACAATGTGCAATATTTGGTATGTACTCTAGTTTCTACAAGATTTAATGCTCACATTCTAAATCAGGACAATGACTGAATAAATGAATGAATGAACAGACATAGAATAGAATAAATATATACATGTATAAACACATACACTGTTAACTACACTCAATGCAAATTAGTTAATTAGTTATTAATCAATTATTAATTAGTCCTCTGAAAAAACATTGCAGTAGATCACCAGGGAAGCAGCAGCTTAGGATGTGTCTCAAGTCTACCTTCATTTTGCTCTGATGCTCCATCTGAGTGGTCTGCTCCTGCATTCGAGCCAAATCCAGAGCTTCTTTGGCATGTCCTGGATGGAAGCGAAAGGACAGAGACAACACAGGAAATGACAGGTGTGATGGCTGCAAACCTGGAGATTTTCAGTGATCAGTGTAACATGAAGGTCTGGCTCTGTCAGACGTGTTTTCTGTCTCTTTTCTACCTCAGCTAAAAACATTGTGCAAGATTAAATCGTTAATATAAAAAAGATAGTAACAACTGGTCAACCACCGTATGTGTGTGGAACAAGTTGAATTTGGGTGTCGCAACCCAGTTTGCAAGGTGATGACCTTTGAACCCTGTCTGCTAGTTTGAATGAAGGTGAGAGAAGCGCAGCGTGTTTCTCATAAGCAACCGACAATTTCAAGAAGATTGAATTAAACATGTGTGTACAGATGTTTGCTGTGGATGAGGGCCCCATTACATTAGCCACTGCACTACTCAAGCGACCACCACCATGAACCACTGAGGGGCTGCATGCTGGTTCATTATTACTCGGTGTGGAGTTATTGTGTTAAAGAGTGCACATTTCCTCTAAAAAAAAACCACAGTTACTGAGCTATAACACTCACGGGACTTGTCGAGCTCCTTGGCCGCCTGAGCAGCCCGCTCCAGCCCGGTGGGATCGAAGTTGCTCCATTTGTCCTTGGGTTTATCTCCGCCGCCGCTGGAGCCTCCGGCCGGCGGTGGTGGTGGTGGAGGCTGAGCCGGGAGGCCGGGAGGCACTTCAGGCTGCCCCTTGTTCAGGCCGAACAGCCACGACATTTTTACAGAGAATAAATAAAGCACAGTTTTAGCCGGTTCTGTGTGGACCGAGAGACGGCAGCTGCTACAGACCTGTCACACTACACTTCCTCCACACGCGAGTCACGCCGCATTCTGCTGCGCATGCGCAGTTAAAAGTCTGAGTAAAAGAAACGACGATTGGCTGCTGGTATGTAATTCTTCTTTTCATTGGCTGTCCAAACAGACGTCTTTAGTAGAGGTCATCCATGTAAGTCCCGCCCCTACTCGCTAAGGTAGCCGCAGACGGTCAAACTACGAGCAATCAAAGTAAAGGACATGGTTTTCCCTTTTGTTGCATCAGGCGCTCCCTGGTTTTGTAAGTCATGGGTCATTGACATTGCTTTGACGTGTCCTTGCCTATTTCTTTGTCTAATCTATAAGAAAATGTTGGATCGTAAAAGCTTCACACCAAGATGACCATGCCACGAACTGATTTAAACACAATTAATTGCTCCTGTATTCTCAAATGTTGTGATAAAGTTCTTGTGTGGCTTTAAAAATAAAAATTGTGGGCACAGGAATCCATCATGGATGCTACAGGTGCCATATCCAAAATAAAGTGCTTCTCAAAATCATCATAAAATATAAACATCTTTCAATAAAATAAAGTCCAGACAGGGGGACAAAAAATACATATCAAATGTTTAATGAACAAAACATTCAGAGAAAAACTTAACCACAAAAAACAGTCAAATAATTTATAATTATACAGAGTCAAAAGTCATAACAGGTTGCTGTTCTTCAAAGCCTCCAAATAACTCACAATCCAACAGCATCAAATCATAACTTAACAAACGCTTGCAAGGAGGTTTATGGAAATCAATAATCATGTTCTCTATCATGATACTGCAGGAGATCTGGAGGGCTGTTGTCGGGGTTTTGGGCAGGTAACACTGCAGTCAGAAATCACTGGCACACACAACAGAGAGACGTTTGACTGAATCAGTGAAGTATGAAGAAGCAGGTCTGTGGACAAACAACTGCTACAGTGTTTACTTTTAACTTCCATCTTGGATTGGGATTATGTCTGTGTGATGACTTATGAGTGCAAAAAAATTCTTCAAATATTAAAAAAAAAAAAATTGTTGCCTGGAAAGAAATTCAAATGGTACTTGAGAGTTGCCTGTTCAGAACTGCCAGCATTGTTGGCAAGTGGTAGGAAAAGTTATAAATTTTTAAAATCTCTTTTCATAAATGCATTGCTTTTGAACAACACCATTACAATACTGGTGCATGATGGCTTTGTGAGTACAGAAACCGACCTTTCAGATCAGGGATGAAGACACTTTAACAGAAAACATCTGTGCTGCTGGAGTGTCCTTGAGAAAGATTATGCATTCCTTTCCCCCTTCAGGGACATTGTTCCTCTTTTACACCAAAGCACCATTGTGAGATTAACCCATGTGAGACTTAATTTAATATATACCCACATCCATTTGTTTATACACCATGCAGGAAAGAGGTACAGATCCAGCAGTTCTGAAATTTTTTTTATCACTTTTTCGCCAAGAGACCCAAATTACATATGACGACCAGATCCTAGTGTCAAGATGGATCATTTATGTGGGCGAGGCAAGCATGAGGCAACCCTTATATAGTGATCAATGATTATCTCAAAAATCATCAATTAAACTGTGTTACTCAAATTTACTACTTTGATTATATAAAAAATATTTGGATGGAGCAACAGCTGTAATGCAAGGAGGTGTGTGTTTCATGAGCATCTCCACAATCCAAGACCCCTGTTCTTTACGCCACATCACATCTTTAAATTCAAAACAGTATCGAGTCATTTACTTTAGCAAAACAACACGGGAGAAGACACCAGCAGGCTCTTTACCATCACCCAACGCTGCCCGGAAGCCTTCCTGTTGCCGAGCCTGTGCCAGCTTTGCAAGCGAGAGAAATGAACGAGGTTCTGTGATGGCCAGATCACTGATGATGCGCCGGTTGAGCTGAACACTGCTCTGTAACAAGGAAGAGAGGAAAGCTGTTACAAACTGATTGTGAACCAGCAGCATGATGAATGCACTGCAGAGGAGTGGTACAATACTGGCACGTTCAACATGTCTAACCTTGGTGAGGTTGTGCATAAGGGCGGGATACCTCATGCCATGCTCTCGTGATGCTGCTGCAATGCGAGTGATCCAGAGCTGAAGTAATAAGAGCACAACAAATATAATAAGTCATTGATCACCTTGCTCAAGGGCTGGTTTACAATCAAAAATTTTATAAACAGCAAAATATTTTTGCAAAAATTTAACATTCCCATTTTAAAAAAAATTCATACAGCAACTGGGGTTGAGAGGACAGCTAAATTTTAATAAATGACACTGGAGACTAAAGAAGTGGCTCCAAATTTTTGGTTTTGTCACAACCTAAAATCAGCAAATGTCTTTTTGTGATCACTTGATGTGGACATGATTGGTGAGTAGTTCGACCAAAACTAAGAGTTTCCCTCTCTTATTCAGATAGGAGCACATTTAGTGCCCAGAAGAGGTGAAAATATCTTGTATTTTACAAGAAAGAACAAACACTGGAGTAAGTTATTAAAAATAAGGCTGTTATGCAAGATAACATCACTCTAACATCACTTTAATAATCTTAAGACCCTTTAAAATTTATCTTTTTACAATAGTGTGCTTGACCAATAGACTTTTGTTATTCCTTCATTATACTCCTATGTATATGTACATAATTTGATGAAGTGCCCCCATCATTCCCAAGGATCCTGACCTTTAAAGTGAGGAGATCTTTTTAAAGTGTATTTTTGTCTTACCGTTCTCATGTTGCGTTGCTTCAGCCTCCGAGATTTAGTGGCGTTAACAAAAGCCCTCCTGACCGCCAGCACAGCCAGACTGTAGCATCGGTTCTTTCTGCCTCTGAAGTGCTGTTGGAGGAACCGACAGGAAGGATGACTTCATGATCATCAGTGCTGCTGTTTATATTAGATTAAGGTGATGGGCATCTCTTTATCTGGATCTAGCAGCATGGGTCACCTCTAAGTAGGCAAAACGAGCGAATGACTCACTGATTTTGTAATGTAAACAGCATGTCAACCATTTAAAAAAAAAGAAAATTATTACAACATTTAGCCCCTTCCATTTCAGGAAGTAGTCGTGGTCCTACCCGTGCATGTTTAAGGAGTTCTTGAACTTTCCAGTATCTGTCAGGTCCGCGGCTTCGGATCCAACAAGATAGCGACAGGAACACCATGTCTGTCCTCCACGTAAACTACTTCACCTCTGTCTATCTTTTAATTAAATGAAAATGACGTGCAAGATGATCTTAGTCCAGCTCCACCTGTATAGAGGCTCGACACACGCTGAACCACGAGCGACTGAGGCACGCGGTTCGCTCGATTTACAAACCCGGAGATCTGATTTACGTGTGTCCTCTGCTCCGGCGGGGTTCATTGTTATGTAAAAGTACAGAAAGAGAAACCCGCGTCATGACCGAAACAAACAAATCCAATCATGACCATTAGCATGCATTCAAAAAAAAAAAGACTCGTTAAAAAATATAATCACAAAAACCATATAAATCTTGTAAAACTACGCTTATCTTCACAGTGTGCTTTGGGACACTCTGATAACTGAAACGCGCGCTCCCACTAGAACTGTGACGCAGCCAAGGTGGATGCTGGGATAGCAGGCGTTGGAGGTCAGAGAAACTCCAAAATGTCGGTTGCCGGGATAACGTCCTTGAGCCGCTGCAGTGTTTTGGCATTCCGCTCCCCTACAGGACTGGTGGTATGTTAAAGTTAATAGAGTTTGAAAGCGAATATAATTAGCCGTTATTGTCAGTTAAACTATATGTCATGGGTCCGTATCTTTTGCTCAGAGTAACGTCACAACACCGGACACAGTCCGTTTGACAGCCTAGGGCTCCGTCTATGTTCTGTAGTAGTCCAGCTAGTAGCTAGCTAATGCTATAAACAAGCTAATTGTCACTTTAACTGTCACTGTAGCTGTGGACAGTTTTTTGACTTCTTTATATGTATATCGGTTGCGGTGTGTGTGTGAAGCTTCGTATAGCGATTAAGTAAAATAATCCATGTGAACGCCAAGCGTGACAGGAAACGAGCCATAAAAAAAATGTAAACATAGAGTTACTAATGGCAAAGTAAGGTAACCTGACAAGTTTTTGCGTAAAATCTTTGTAAAACCTAGCAATAGAATAACAAGTAAAGCTATGTTAAACACATCGTGTCTCTGCAATTGTTTCATAAGATCATGTCAGGTCTTGTTATCTCTCCCCTTGTCAGGCGGTGCGGTATGCTCAAACAGCGGCAGCTCCAGCAGCGCAACCCAGGATAAAGAAGTTTCAGGTTTACAGATGGGACCCAGACACTCCGGGAGACAAACCCCGCATGCAGACCTACGACATCGACCTCAACGCGTATGTGTCATTTATGTACATCTGTGTTCGCATTCATTAGCCTCTGAAATGATATAGAGCACAACAAAGTGTCCTGATATCCGAAACTGATGGGTGAAGTGAAGCTGAACTCATATTTTTTCTATATCAAGACACTTTTGGATGTGTTATTGTGCTTATTTCATAGAAACTTCATAAATATAAATGAATTGATAGTTTTATTGAATGGATTGATAAGTGTCCGTGGTCATGGCATATAGATTTCCAACTTGTATTAGTAAGAGCTGTAGTGAAAAGGACTCAGTCTAGTTAAACATTAATAATCCTGTCAATCTCTGCTTATCTTTTGTATTGTATATTGGAGAATATCTCTTTTTAATAGCACTGCCATTAGCTGATCAGGCTCACTTGCAGAGCAGGAGGTGTGCTACCCAGTGGAGTTCAGTGCTAGTGTAAACAGAGGGCATTATTAACAAACTAAGAACAGCCTTCAGCTAGATTAAACTCAGGTGGTTCTGACAGCCTGGCATATTACCAGTGCTCTGCCTTCATCTGATCCTCTAATCCGCTTCTTGACGCTCTCAGCTCACTTCTGTTAACATGGTACTGCTGCCAAAGGAGACCATAATTCGAAATGCTCTTTGAAATCTCTCATGATTATCTTCGGACTGGAAAAAATAATTTGTAGTGTACTTTTTCACACTTTCATATCTGGATATTCTGGGTTCACTTACCTGTCTCGTTGTTCTTCCCACAGTTGTGGCCCAATGGTTCTTGATGCTCTGATCAAGATCAAAAATGAGATGGACTCCACCCTGACTTTCCGCCGCTCCTGCAGAGAAGGTCAGTAATATGGAGGCTGAATTGAATTCCCATTTAAATGATCAACTTTTTAGCTGACTTAGTTAAGGGGATATACCAGAGTTTTGAAAGTTTGCTCTACAGATTTATTCTCTTTTTTTAGTTATTATTTATTAATGGTGACAAAAGGCTAAAACTTTTATCCAGAATTGGTATTCCCCCCACCCAAAAAAAAATGTTATTACACTAAAGCATCAAACAACACTCATCCAGCTTCGTGCTAAATGTTTTTGTCTTTAGATTTTTTTGTCTCAAAAATTCTATTACATTTTTTAATCTTTTTTGCTTAAATGCAGGTATTTGTGGATCCTGTGCAATGAACATTAATGGAGGAAACACACTTGCTTGTCTCAACAAAATTGATACCAACACTAGCAAGCCAACTAAGATTTACCCTCTGCCACATATGTATGTGGTGAAGGACCTGGTACCTGTAAGTAAATATCCATTACAACCTGTATTGTTGGAACATCTCTAAGTGGCCCCTTTTACACCCAAAACTGCCTTAAATAAAGCCCTTCGATATGTTGGCTTTGCTTTTTTTACACTGAACAAAACAAAGTCTGCATAATGTCGCCTCAGGGTGTGATTTAAGATTGCATGTCATCAATCCTAAAGCTAAAGAGACATCATACTAGGTTCATACGTTCACCAGGGAGTGATGTGTCAATTCCTGAGCAGTGAGCAGTAGCTTGGATTTTCACTGGTAAATGGATGAATTAGTGTGTGTATTCTTTTGGTGTAAAAAAAAAAAACATAGTCATTATATTCATTAAAAATCACAGAGAACGATGAAACTAAAAGGCATATTTGCATTGTGGTCATATAGCACAACGTTTAACACACCACAAGATCAATTCAAACCAACAAAGACAAGTCAACAGGTTATACTGCCTTCCTACTTAATCATAATCACTTCATTAATTACAGCTCAGGGCTTTTTATGTGTTCCTGGAAAGCACAGTGTTGGTATTGAAGTCAAAAGAAACCTTTCTCTGTGTGATGATGCCAGGGAAAGGGCTTGTTTCTTGACTGTGTCTGTGTTTCTGTGTGCCTGATGCTCTCCTCTCCACCCTGTTTAGACACAACTAACAAAAATGTCAAAGAAGAAAATTTAAAAAAACACTGCATTAACAACATGTAATGTCCAACAGTGTTGTGTCCTGTCCTGTAGGCTCAGCCCTTTTTACCCCTTTTAACAAGACCTACAGCTTTCCACTTTTTCTTTGTTGCTATATTTCTATCTTTTCATGAACCAAGTTAATCAGACACAGATGAAGATTTGAATGTGTTCACAACAAACTCCAGTTTTCCTTAATAATACAGATGCATTTTAAAGTTTATTCTTTGCTTTAAAAAAAAAAAGTATTTTGACATTTGCATGCTGACAGGATCCTTAATTATATAATTATGTTTGCAGGACATGAGTAACTTCTACGCACAATACAAGTCTATTGAACCCTACCTGAAGAAGAAGGATGAGTCGAAGGAAGGGAAGGAGCAGTACCTGCAGACTGTGCAGGACAGACAGAAACTGGTAGAGCACTCTCTTTATTTTGGTAAAACACTGAAGATTTCCATTACTTTAAGTCATATGAAAATAAATCTTACCTCCCACTTTTCTCCTGCTTAGGACGGGCTGTATGAATGTATCCTGTGTGCCTGCTGCAGTACGAGCTGCCCCAGCTACTGGTGGAACGGAGACAAGTACCTCGGGCCTGCTGTGCTCATGCAGGTGAGTGTCTCAGCATGGAAACATTTGGGGGTCACTGATTAAATCCAGAATCTGTATGATCACGGAGTTTATGGCTTTACATCCCATTGTCTCTCAGGCGTATCGTTGGATGATTGACTCCCGAGACGAATTCACAGAGGAGCGCCTGTCCAAGCTGCAGGATCCTTTCTCCCTTTACCGCTGCCACACTATCATGAACTGCACCAAGACCTGCCCCAAGGTAACCTGCTCACACACACCTGCAGCCCCATGCACAGATTATGCGAATATTGTATGTCATTTTTTCCTCATTTTCTCATCCTCCTCCTAGGGGCTGAACCCCGGGAAAGCGATTGCTGAGATTAAGAAGATGATGGCCACATACAAAGAGAAGAAGGCTGCTGCTGTCTGAAACCTCCATTCTCCTCTTGTACAAATTTTCCCTCCATTTTCAATTGATATAGTGATTAAAGAAATGCTTATTAAGGTCTGAAGGGCCCCTACACCTGTTAGCTCCGCTACCTCCACACTCCACAGACTTATAGTCAACTGTAATGGAAATGGATGTGTGTATGTATGTGGTTGGAGGACTTGGTGTTACACAAACGCACATGTACAGTACGAATGAGAGAGAAAGTGTGTCTGAGTCTTATATGTACCGTAACGGATGTATTTATCACCAACTCTTCTTTGTGTTTTGTGCACTTGGGAAATGTGATGCTGCATATTTAAGTAAAGGGGAAGGCGTTTTCTTGTGTTAACGGTTTTTATAGGTTGTTGCTTTTCAAGTTAGCAGCTACTTTACACACCTACAGCTT
The DNA here is from genome assembly GCA_029814765.1 of Acanthurus leucopareius. NCBI lineage: Eukaryota > Metazoa > Chordata > Actinopteri > Acanthuriformes > Acanthuridae > Acanthurus > Acanthurus leucopareius. The sequence continues at coordinate 3,336,202 of JAQMCX010000029.1, read as the reverse complement.
TTATGTTCCCTCAGATCTTCCAAAATACCAACAGCAGTCAATGTTTTGATGAAAAATAAATATTTTAAATGTCTGCAGCTGTTTTCATTGGTAATTACTTACTGTTACTAATATTTCATGTAATCACATTTATTCTCTTTTATTTGCTGTGGTTGGTGTCCTCTAGATGTCGCTGTTGCGTAGAGCCTGAGCTACAATGGAGTTAAACTATCAGCGGCTTTGTCACAGTGTTACTGGGTTCACCTGAAGACTCACTAAGGCAGAAGTCTGTTTTGATTCTTCTGTAATATCCACAGAATCTAATTCAAAAGCCATTCACAACTAGTTAAGCTCGAATTAAATATTTACTTAAAATCTATCAGGATCTTCATTAGCTACAGCACTGCTGCAGCTATTCCTCCTGGGATCTGGCACATACTCAAAATAACATGTTACAGTACATACACCAGAAAACATTAAAAATCAAAAACATACTATAAATACTATATATAGATACTAAATACTAAAATACTATAAATATAGATTAAATCAGTGCTACTGTTACCACTCTCAACTTAAAGCTTATAGTAACTCAGACAAAATATTTTGGTCCATTTCACTTGTAGTCCCAAATATGTCAACCGCTAAAGAAAATAGGTTCAAAAGGACATTTAAATATTACAATCTCCAAAAAGTAAGTGCAGCAGGACAGCACGTTTAGGCTCATAACAGTGTTATTCCATCATAAATATTCTGTAACACTGTGCAATACATGCAACCATACATCATGCAATAACTGTGCTCAACAATACAATATGCTTCCATACAACCATAGCCAGGTATTATCAAAGTGTATCTTCTCCTTTACTGGTTATGTGTTTTTATTAAAGCTGTGTTGAAACTTTTATTTTGTAAAGTGTGTCAGGTTGATATATTTTGACTTGACTTTCCCTCACAACAATTTTCAGCCTTAGGTTCATAGCAGAAAGAACATATCATTTATGAAAGTGTCTGTGTAGATTCTCATTCATCCAGGTCATGATTATCTTGAAGAGTCATTAAAATTTGTGAAAGATTATTAGTGACAGTTTTTATAAATATAAATGTGTCATGGTTGTTTAACTGACTGGAGTCCAATTCAGGAAAGTCTCAACGATTTGATGTTTTGGCACTGTTGTATTCTGTGACCTGTTGGATGAATGTGACCCATTTAAAAAAGTTAAAAGCTAACAAATCATCACTTACTAGCAAACAATCTCATATATATGAACTTTAAAGAAGGCCTGAGAAAAAGACTGTACTAGGACCCTTATTTTTCTAATTATCTACTTCTGTCTCATATCTGAAATGATATCTAATGTTTGCTTGCAGAATTAACAAAACATGAAATATAATACATGAAATTTCATGATTTTATTGTTAAGACTAAAAAGAAAACAACAAGGATGACAAAGCCATCCTTCTCAAAAATAGATAAAACAAGACAACAACATGATTATGAAACACACAACTCAATATAGCGATGTTAAAAGTACATTTTTTCTCTCTAAGTATAGTGAAGTGCAACGTTGAAGGGAATCACGAGTACAAATTCTTCAAATATGTAGCCTACCTAGGTACACTAACTTAGTAAATGTACTTAGTTACATCCGAGCTCAGTGTTTTGATCATCTAGCAAAGGTAAAAGCGGGGTATCGTCGACCAGTAATCGGTCAGCTGATCGATGTTTGTTATCCCGCAGCGTCATCTAACCGGTAACCGGTTTCGGGCCCGCCCTTGTCTCGTTGCGGGTCGGTGGTCGGTGCTGGGACCGGGGGCTGGAGGCTGGGACAGGACGGGACGGGGAGGAGACTACAGATGCGGGGTGGTACAATGTGGCGCTGCAAGGTCCTCCTGCACTCAGAGGACGCATGAGAGCTGCGGACAGTCAGAGCAAACTGAATCAAAGTTAGGTAAGAAACTCTGAAAAAAGTCTCGTGTTTGCAGGTTTCTGTATTTGTTGTTTGGTTTCTCCATTATTTGTTATTATGTGATGCACGTGTCAGCTCAGACAGTCAAATAAGACTTATCGTAAATTGCATTTGTATTGAAAACTATGGAGGAAAAATCAGAAAATATGATGTGATTGTGCACAGATTTCAAGTTGCTTGGTCCAACTTCTAAGAGCATCCAAAGCGTTCAAACTTCTGCTTTATGTAGACCGAATAATTGTGGATAATTTGCGTGTATGTTAATGGCTGTGGAGAGCTGACATGTGGTCCTGTGTTTTCACTGGAGAGAAGAAGGAGGAGGGACTTTGCTGCACAGCCTGCAGTAATGGCACTACAATGGAGAGAGGGTGCCAAGAGGGAAAACGAAACACACACACACACACACACACACACACACACACACACACACACACACACA